>JANHFT010001360.1:150441-164701 GCA_032467955.1 Pseudoxenodon macrops
ATCAGGCGAACCTGATAAAAAGCTCCCCTGGCCACGGCCGTCATGTGATTTTCTAAAGACAGCCGTGAATCCAGGAGAACGCCCAAGTTACGAACCCCCTCCCTGGGGGCCAAAGACTCGCCCCCAACAGCCAGTGAAGGCATCAACTGGCTGTATCGGGACGCCGGCATCCACAGCCACTCCGTCTTATCAACACATCATCCTTTTATATTAAAATTTTGAGCTTCTGCTGAAATTCAGTGCAGGCATCTTTCACAAAAGGGACTATTATTGCAAATGGCCTTGTTCTCCCTCTCAAAATAAATTCAGCCACTATTTTTCTTTCTTTTTTTTAAGATTTCAAAGAAGCATCAAAAATCCTGCACTGATTTCCATGAAATCTAAAACTTTCTATCTATTTTATTAAATATTTCTCATATTTGACTGTGCGACAACTAAGCTCTTTTCTTCCAAATGTCAGTTTGGAACAAAACTTTGATTCAAATCAGATTACTTTTAAAGTGACTTAAATTAGAACAAACCAGTTTTAATCTCCAGATCATAGACTGAAACAGGGTTAGATAAATTTTATGATATTAATCTTCCGTCACCATTCATCCTTATGGAAGGGATGTACGTATTCTAACTTTTACATCACTGTCTGATAATGGCAGCATCAATCCTTGATTAATTTTTAAAACAAAGGAAATTCAAAGCCAGATGTTAGTCCCAAGGGATATATTGCTCTATCAAAAGACTGCCTAAGAATCTCCAAGCAATACTTCATATAGATGATATATCTCTATAAAATCCAGAGTAGACACACATAGTATATCTATTGTTAAGAAAGCTTAAGCCAGATGGAGAAGGAGAATCTGAGTTCCTTTAGTGTAGGCATGTCAAACTCAAGGCCTGGGGGCCAGATCCAGCCTGTAGTGTACTTAGATCTGACTGCGGGGCCACCCTGGAAATAGCAAAGGGCCGGACCATGGTGCTTCTGCCAGTGAAAACGGCACTCGGGAGGGTTGCAGGAGGTCATGGCAGTCGAAAATGGAGCTTGGGAGCCCGTTTTTGCTGGCAGAGTGCTCGGGTCACCAGAAGTGCCCCTGATACAAGTGACATCGAGCTGGCCACACCCATCCCGGCCCCCTGAGGTCAAACACAATCCTGATGCAGCCCTCAAAAAATCAAATTTGACACTCCTGTTCTAGTGGCACTAAACTATTGTCCCAATTAAACCATTGCCCCAAGTGCTAAGAGTTGTAATTCAGCAATATTCAATTCAGCTTCCTCCTTTTGGTTTATTCTTACTAACACTGTCCATTGGTTTTTAAATGCTAGGAATGCTAACGCATAAATAAGATGCTTCTCACTTCCTAACTGACACGAAATTAAATTAAGATAAGCATAGTCTAGTTTGTTTGTTTTTCCTTCTCTTAGTAAGACAGAGCTCTAGAATATTGTGATAGCTTAAAATGTTTTAATTGGAATTCAAAGAAAAGTTAAATGACATTTTAAAGCCATCTTTTTTTTTTAACCAACCTGAGTTTTAAACACAATCTGATTCAGATCTTTCTTGGAGTTCTACTATCATTATCAGCATTTGGAATTTCTCTTCTAAGGAATTTATTAGACAACGAGTGACATCATTAGGATTGCATTAATAGTCACACATATGCTCTATAGTCTAGGGATCCCAGATTTTTATTCACTCAGACATTGCAATCAGGGCTTTTCTTTTTCTTTTAAAAAGCAACCTTTTGAGGGGAAGGATAAATAAGCTCTTTGCTGTGGAGAGAAGCTTCAAACAACCAAGCCTACCCTCTTAATTCCCCAGAGTATCTTTTTTTAAGATTTAGCATTCAGGAAAAAAAGATAATGGCCATGACAATCTGGAATTCCTTTCAAAAAATTTAAAATAACAAGGATAAATTTGCAATGGTGATGATTATTTAATCTGCCCTATCTTGTAAGCAAAGATGATGCAAAGAGAACAAATGGACTTCTTAAAAAGAAACATTAAAAATATTTTTCCCTCTCTCCACCCCCGGTGCGCTAACCAGCTGGTAGGTAGGAAGGGAACAAATAGATCTTCATTTCACAATTTTTCCAAATTTTTCACAGGGCTTGACAGGCATACTAACTGAATGTGCCCAATCCATTTGGAAAACAGTCAGACGCAGAAAAAGGCATCTGTTTGTTCCCTTTCCATGTGTTACACAGTAGGTAAGAGAGCAAATGCGAGTCGTGTTCTCTTTTTTGCTAAGATAAAGGAAAAGAACTCCCCTGATGTGCCCTTTCCCTGCTAACAATGATGTACAAGAAGAAAACAAATAGCCCCAATTATAGATTTGGGGGTGCAAAAGATCCCAGGTGATAGTCTTGCTTCTTAGAACATATCTTGTGTGACTTGACCTTAAGTAAGAATATTTGTGGTCTCCCAAAACCCCTACATTTTAAAATATTTTAAGGAGAAGTTTAAAGTTTCATTGTATTAACAAATTATTACTTTACATTGGAACTGACCCTCAAATAAAAGTTATGAATGACATTCTAACATATGAGTCTATATATAGGGTTCTGACTTACATTTCTCCCCAGAGAAACACCTGCCGACTCAAGATGACCTAATTCTTCAGCCATCTCTTTAAATTCTTACGTCCATCATTTAAACTACACCAGTGTTTCTCAACTTAGCAACTATAAGACATGTGGACTTCCACTCCCTGTGTGGACAACATTGATTCAAATCAGATTACTTCTGAAGTGACTTAGATTAGAATAAACCAGTTCTAGAACCTCAACCAGGACCTTAACTGAGTCTTTCGAGAGAAGGGCGGTATACAAATTTAATAAATAAATAAATAAATAAATTAAGAAACACTGAAATACCCATTCTGATCTATCCTTTCTGTTAGTTCTTATTAGGCATGATATATAAAGTTCTAGGAGTCTTCTATTTCTTTCCCCTCCAAATGAATCTTGAATTTATTTGGAGCATCTAGTAGGCGAGTACAGGTATGGTATTGCAATAATCAAACCACCGTATCTTTCTTCTATTTAGGATGATTATCTTCTTTCACTGAGCATAATTCTTTGAGAGGGATGCACATTGAATATAGGAGTGAGGGTGAACAGGATTACCAGATCATATTAGGAAGTAATAGCAACTTCACAGTTGCATAGGAAGAAGAGAGATTATTGTTCTCTGACATCTGAATCTCAATGATTCCTAGGATTATTTTGGATGATCATGTAGGTGTCGCTTTCCTCCCTCCCTATTATCAGGCTCCCCATCTTAGTTAGGCCTTCCCTTGACTGCTACAGCAGAAAGAAACATACAACACCAAACTGTCCATTTGGGGTAACATCACTCTTCATTCGTTATGTTTCCCACATATCCTATGCATCCTCTCACTGAGCTGTTCATTCAAGAATGAGCAAATATTACTATTTCGTTTGGTTCGGTTAATCTAATCTCTGGGACAATTTGTTTAACCAAAAAAAGAAAAATAATCAGACTATGATGGCACAGCTATTCACATGAAGACTTGGCCTGCAAATATTTATTATACATATGTAACTTTATCAATTTTTTAAAATACTGAGTTAAAAGATAAACAAATATTAAGTTAAAAGATTTGAATAAAGGATTTGAATAAAGGAGAGGAAAAGGTGAAAGTAAAAGAAAGTAAAAGAAAGAAAAAGAAAAGAAAAATAACTTCTAACTTTCTTTGGTACATGTATACCGTATTTTCAGAATATAAGATGCACCTTTTTCTCTCCTAACAGTGGGTGGAAATGTTGGTGTGTCTTATACACCGAATACAGCAATTTTAGCCTCCTGAAGCCCCGCCTCTGCATCCCATTCTTTGTGAAAAATTGGCCCATTTTTTGTGAAAAATTGGCCCATTTTTCTCAAAAACTATATATATATATATATTATAATTCAGTGTAAATTCCAACCTTTTCTTTCACATACTCTCCTGCTGGTTCAACTATACATTATTTTTGAAACTTTTTCACTTCCTCATCCATTCTTTCCACTTTCAACCTAAGTTTATACAACCTAGCAATAATATGATCATAATTTGAGCAGAGCTCTACATAAAACTCGGTTTTATCCTTTTTGAATTCATAATTCTTCTTATCCAACTTAAACCTTTCCATTAGCTGAGCACAAGGAAAGCAAAGGCAAGTCAAACCTGCCAATTTTAAGTTTTCTCCTGCTTTTAGTTTTAACTCTCTTTGAGAAAATTTCAGCAAGTCAGCATAAGTTAACCATTTTTGTTTAACATTTGTCTGAAATATTTATAAAGCAGTAGAGTATGACAGTCAATTAGCAATTACCTGAAGCCTTCATATCTTCTTTTCTCAATTTGATATACTCTAGCTTTGATGGGTCAAGGTCTGGTCATGGGCTTGCTAAAAGGGATTAAAAATAGTTAAGATGGTGGACACAGCTGCCATCTAACCTTTTTATCTCTCGCCCTGTGAATGGTCTAGTTCCAGGTAACACGAATACTGGCTGCCTAGACATGAGTTTGTAATCCACCCCATCTGAGGATTACCAGGTTGGGAAAGACTGGTATAAACTATTTAAATAATTGCTTCAAAAATGCCATATTCTACTGCTTTTGAAATGCTTATTTAATCTTTGAGAACATTTTCTCCCATGCTTCTGTCTCTACAACTTACACCTTATTCTTATGAAGCAACCACAATTTGTGTCTTGATTTACACCGCTTATTTATGCCTTGTTAATACTGTTGTAACATCATATCATATGAATTACATTTTCTATTAAAAGAAGGGTAGCTGCTATATTAACCCACACTGTTCCAAGCAGAATTAATTTTTGTAACACAGCTGTTCTAAGTGAAAGTGAGCAGTATACTTGTGAGGCAGATCCCTAGTACATTTCATCAACAAAAACCACCTCTTTCAAATGCCGTGATAATAAATCAACAATAGCAGGTTCTCCCTGAATTGTTAGGACAAGACAAATAAATCTCAAATGAGAAATATTGAGATATTATTTCACTAATGTAGAAAACTCCTCTTGTTGGAAGTCAATTAAATTTTTCACATCGGCATCAATACGCAACTACTAAAAAATAAACATTTTGCAAAGCAAAAATTGAAAAGGCAGCAAAGAAAAACAACTAAAATATACTACAAAAATCTATAGGCAATCAAAACCACAAGCACAACAATGATGACATAGGTTCAACAAAAAGGAGCCCTTTAAGCCAACAATCTTTTGGAATGTCAGTGTTATACCTTGGCTCTAGAACCATGCATCAAGTCACGTTGCCTGAAAAGCTGGAGGCTAGCAGTGTGATCTGAATTATGATATGGTTACTTTATTATATCCTGCTGCAAGCACTACTGATGCAGTCAATGTTGACCTGACCTGTACATTCAAGCTGATCACAAAAACTATTCTTTTGCTGCACCTGCCTCTAAAACACTGTACAATTCAGAAAAGTGTACATTCATCCACCATCAAGAGTCAGAACTGGCAGCAATATCCATTTACAAACTTTGAGTTAACAGAAGTGCTGCAGGACAGCCTAGATTACAATAGAAGACCTCTATTAAAATAAAAAAGGCAGGAAAGGGGAGAGCTGAAACAGAAAGAAATATGTTCAATGATATATTCATCAGCCATTAATATTGAAAAAGATACAATGGTTGAAAAGGGGACAATCTTTAGAGCACAATTCAAGACAGCATACTGTATGAGCTGCTTGTACAGTGATCCTAGGCATAACCAAACAATATAAAAAATGGGACAAAGCTTTATACTTGCAAAAGCATGCAGCTGCAAAATGGTAAAACCTATTCAGTTCAGGAATGTAAAAAAAAACATTTTATGTTCTGATTGTCTTTTTTACTTTATTTTTTTCCCCATTAAACAGTACGCTTCCCTTTTCGCCTGCCCACCTCTTTCATAATTATCGCCTGGTTTGCCTAGGACCAGGAACCTGCAACTGATTACATTAAGTCATCCAATTCTTTTTCTGTCTCCAAGGTATGACTTCACAATATAATGGCAGATGCATTCTAACTACTTTAGACCTTGCAGCTGTAATAATTTGGAGAGGAATTGGATATATTAATGTTGTATCATCTGACTGAGCATAGCTACATGCCACGGAAAACTGACTGCCTAGTGCAAATCAATATCCTAGTAGAAAGGCAAGACAGATTCAGGGAGGGAGACTTACCCTTGATCAGTGTTGTATTCATCATGGATAGATTACATAAAGGAAGCCCCAGATTAATGGTGTAATTAATTATTAAATCATTAATCTGGGGTATCCTTTATATTGTCACCAGAGATAGATTTTGGGAGAAATGGGTTGCTTTCTCTGTTGTCCACTGTCATTGCTGCTGATTGTAAAAATACATAAAAATAATTGAATGCAGCTTCAGTGTATTATGATGAGGGTCCTTCCATCCTTCATCCCCATTGAAAAGTGAATAAAACAAAGATGCATTTGATTCCTTTCCTTTTTTAGTTTTTATATTAATTATTTTATTCCATGTCCCAGAGTAGGGTCAAGCCAATGGACCATTGGACAATGCAGTCATGCTTTCTACAAGTCAGATTGGCCCGAGACAGAAAAATTGAGCCCTTTTCCGTTACTATTGCAAAGGAAAAACTGGTTCTCAATTATAATAAAGCAAAAGATACTTTGTTTTCTCCAAAAGGCTTGTCATCTGCTATCTCTTCTGGAAAACCAACAGTTTTAGTATCAACGAAATTAAGGTATTTAAATATCTGGGCATTTCTTTTTACCCATTGGTGTGACAGAAGAGACAACAAAAGGCTGTCATTACTCAGGCCCACAAATTCTCAAATATTATCCTACAATATGCTAACTGCAGTGGTAATAACGTGCCAGCTGCAGGAGAAAATATTTAGAATTAAGGTAATCAGCCACCTGGTATGCAGAACACAGATTTGCTATTATCATGATTTAAGTTCTGTTCAAGCTGTCTTTCTACAACACAGTTTCAAGTTTCCCAAAGTGAATTTAATTCTCTTTTGTGACTAATCTGGACTAAGCTTTGTCAAAATTCATATGCTGTTTTGCCACCTGAATTTTCCATTCAAATTAATTTTCACTGGAAGCTCATAAACTTCTCTGACCTTACAGGAAAACTTACAGGAAAACTTACAGGAACATTGTCTGTTGCCCTGGAAGCTAAGCATTGGTCTAGATTCTGATAGAGCTTGATCAGAGTTTACAGAAAGAGTCTTTGCAACAATATTCAGTATGGCCTATGGTAGAACCATTGTAAAAGGAAGATCTTTTTGAAAAGTTATCCTCCTCTCCTAATATTTTTTGGCTAACTCACATAAGAGTCTTTGCTCTTATTCAAGTTTAAAGTTTTGCCATCCTCACCGCTGGAAAGGAATTTGCCCTGTCTGTTGGGGGAAAATAGAATCATTTCGTTTTGCTCTCTGTTTTTTCTGGAGCAAGATGAGCTGACCTAATAAAGCTTCTGCTAACTCACAGTTTTGGTAGCTCTGAGGATGAGAACATTCTCCTTAGACCTCCAGAAGGGTCACCAAATTAATTAAGCGATTTGATGCTTAATAGTGCAACAACAGTTAATTTTACTTACAGCTTTACATTTTAATATATTCCTTAAGTGTTTTAGCTTTAGTTTACATGTATTATTATTTTTCCTTGCTTAGGGTCAATAAAATTTAAAATTAAAACTGACTTTATAGCAGTAATAATTTAGCCTGGTTCATAATCTGGTAAACCATGGTTAGGTTATTCATTTAAAAAAAACACATGGGTTTATATAAAATGTTGAGTCAGAGATTATATTTTACAAATTACAGAGGGCAGTGTTCACACAACATTCTGAACCAAGTCAAACCATATTAGGTTAATAAACCAATCAATGTAAACCAACCAATGTAAGATACACTGTACAAATTCCATCTGAACAATGATTTTTGGAAGGCTGTCTAATGCTATATATTATTCACATATACATTAGAGATGCACATTCACTTATATTTTCATATACATATTAGAATTGCATGGACTTTCTATAAATGAAACAAATGCAGAAAAAAGCTTCCATAAAAAACATATATAGTTATAGTATCCTTTGTCTCAATGACAGTGTGCACAACACATTGTTTTAAAATAGAAGCAAAAGGACAGATTCAAAATTATTTGCCAATGGATATTTAAATGTAAATATAAAAGATGCACGAGTATGTACTGTAATATATTATTGTGAACAGTATGATTCCTAAAATTGGCCACAACTACTTCTGTGCTTAATGTTTTCTTTTTTTCACAACCATTGACTTGGGAAAGCTCAACTTATCAACCAGCCGTACCTTCTGGAAATTTAGGAAATGGGTTAAATTTGTAGCAGGTTTTCATATACATATTTACATTGATTTGGAGAATGAATAAGTATCCAGGTGTAATGAACCTTAATTTTCAACATTTTTTACCACTGTCCATGTGAGCGAAGTAGATTTGGAATCCACAGCTATCTGAAGGAATAAATATATTTCTTACCCATTGTTTAGAGGTGTTGTTTTTTTGCCAAGCATTCATTTTAATTCAAGAAAACACTTTCCTGTGAATTTTCACACAATCTAAGGAGGGGAGAGTGCAGAAATAATGTTCCTGTCTCAGCAGCTGGGCAATAACAACTTGCCTAAATCTCTTTGTTTTAATGAAATGTATTACTAAAAATGTACTTAGGATCCTTGCTTGATATAACCTTAAATTAATCACTCTGTACAGACCCAGCGAAACAAAACCATATCCTCAGATGATAAAAACTGCTAATTACAAGGATCAAGAGCTCAAATAAGAAATCTTTATTTCCAGCTCATTTCTCTATCTGATACTTGTCTTTCTTTACAATGGATTTATTTTTCTTTTTTTTCCCCGGTGGTCTCCAAACGTATTGAAGATATTCTAGCAGTATCTCTTGATATTCTGCTCTTAATTAGATTTCATTTAAAGGCTGGTCCTACTGATAGAACAATGACAAGAGTATCATTTTCTTTTCCAAGAGCATAAAAATACTTCTAAAATATATTATTATATTTAGATTAAGCAAGTTGTCATATAAAAATCACACAAGGTACATTTAATAATTATCTAATTTTTAAATTGTAGGAATCCAAGATATAAAATGAACTGAAGCAAGAAATAGAGAACTACTCTATTTTTATAAATTTAATATCCATGAAGTCAACCAAGAAGTATGCATGATGATACAAGGGTTGTAACTTCTGCTTCAAGCTGTTAAAATAAATGGGAATACGTTTATTGTGTGTAAGATTGAACCCCTGAATTCTATCATTAAATGTTGGACAGACAAAGCCCTCTACTGCAGGGTATCTATACAATCTAATGCTAAGCAAGTATAGATGGGCCTTTTCCAGAGCCCACTGTAATAGCAATAGGAATAGTACTTAGACTTGTATGCTGCTTCACAGTGCTTTACAGCTGTCTCTAAACAATTTACAGAGTCAGCATATTGCCCCCAACAATCTGGGTCCTCATTTTACTGCCTCATAAGGAAGGAAGGCTGAGTCAATCTTGAGCCTGATGAGATTCAATCCGCCATATTGCAGGCAGCCAGCAGTCAGCAGAACTAGCCTGCAGTACTGCATTCTAACCACTGCGCCACTGCAGCTCTAATGCCCCCCTATCAGCCCTACTGGTGGGAAGATTTCATGGGATTCTTTGTTTACAGAGACTTTGGCCTTGTGGATCCAGAGAGCCAGAAATGCTCATTCATACGCTGTCCTTTTCATGATGCGCTAAGAGATATTCTGATCATAAATTTTCTATTTAGTATTTTTTTAAGGTGTGCTAACCACATATTCGTAAATCAGGTGGTGAAATATCTTCACCAAGCTATACAACTTTTAATTAGACTTGTTGTTTTATTGACCTATGTTTTAACTTTCTCAGTAACAAATTGTTGGGTCAAACACAAAAATGTAAAGGCTGGTCAAAGACAGTAATAAAAAGGTTTGATTTTGATATGGAGGAGGTCATTATATTATCACAAAGGAAAAGGAACTTTTAATATTGCTTTTATTATTTTTGGTATTGCCAGCATAACTGAGTTTAAAGGCAAGAAACCTTTTAACTTTAAAGAAAAGTTAAAAAGTTTTTAAAGAACACTTTAATGGGGCATGCATAAGCGCCCCAGCAAGCCTACCATCTCTGTCCTACTGTCCCCATTGATATGTACTCATTTTGTGTGTTCATGGCCATGTTATACTCATTTATATCCATTTATTTATACCAATCTCATGCAGTCATATCCCTTTCTATACGAATACCTGTTACCTTGTACATGCTGACAAAATAAATAAAATACAATAAAATACAAATACAAAATCCTATCCGATATAGGTCTCTAGAAGGTACCAGGTCCCTCTGGCAATCCAAAAAGCTCCTGTTCTGTTCACTGTAAGGAATAGCATCTACTTCTGAAAGAACACTACTTCAAATACTAGCTTATCCTTTAATTTAACAGGAAAAATAACTTTCCTTTTTTCCCCTTGGCTGTGGTACTGATTATGTAAGTGAATCCGATCTGTCTCTCTTCTGATTGTTAATATGGTGCATTAAATGTTGAAGTTTTGTTTTTATGGTTACAATTTAGTATTTATAGATTGTCCACATGATGGTTTTTCTTGAGATAAACTGCCTTGCATTAAATTTTTTCTGAAAAGCAGCTAATAAATTATAGAATGAACATAATAAATAAAAACGGCAGATCAGTCAAACAAAAAGAAGGCTTATAGTCCTAGTGTATTTCTCTTGTTTGGCAAAGTGCCATGCAGACATAACAAACACATTTTGAAGACATTACATTCCTGCAACTCTGTTTAACAAGAGAAAAAATGATCCAGGAATCTGTTACAATAGAAACTTCATGTTTTGTGATTATGTAATATAAGGTCATCATAAAGCACTTTGATGCCATCAGGTATTTAGACAGGTTTCCCGCTTACCTGTGTTCCAACTCTCGTATGGACAGAATAACTCCAGAAGTTGATGCCTGCTGCTGTATATTGGTCAAAAATGTGAATTCACTTTTGTTCCGGAAGAGCTGAATTAATTTCTCATTTGTGTGGGATGCTGCATGGATTTCTCTCTCCACAGCTAAAAAGAATGATAAGAATAGTGAGGTAAGAGCAAAAAAAGAAAGAGACATAGCACTAAACTTTTCACATTAGAAACCATTAAGGGCTGGTTCCTATTTCCGTTCCCCGTGGTAATAATTTTCGTTCTGAGAAACCTGCCTCTTCTTTGTAGTGCTGTACTTGGGTGCGATGTGAAAATAGAAAACATCCTTTTTATCAGTTTGTCGCCCTGACAAGTTCACAATCAGGCATCTTACTGATTTTCTGACAGGGTTTCTGACAGGAAATGATGAACCATTCAAGCCTGCCATGAGCAGATTACATTGCTGATTCATGAGGTGTGCGGAAACAAGATAATAGGCTCCGAAATTTAGAGGGCCTGGCTGAACCCTAAGTCACTGGCAAAGCTGAAATTTCAATACCGTCTCAGTTTGCCTCCTTTCCTATCGAAGCCAAACAATTTGCTCTGATGCTGATGCACTGGCAGAGATCTATTATTGCTACCAATGCTGTCTGAGCATCCTTACCCCCTCCCCATCCTCTGTCCATAGATTTAATATATCGTCATGGATGATGTAGCTACAGGAGTGACAATCGATTTGGGAACTTCTTTGTTTACACAAGCCAAGTATTGTTTTCTTGCAGCATTTGTTAGACTTCAACTTGATGTTTAGAGATGCACATCATTCAGACTGCTTTCAACTTTCGGTCACATTTCCTTTAGCCCTTTTGGGATGAGAAATAAAACAACAAAAATGAAAGCAGCAGATAATGATAGCATCACTAGCTCATCTTTTTACTCATACTTTCATAGAATTGTAAAATTGCACAATTTCAGGGCTGGAAGAGACCTTGGAGGTTTTCTAAGTCCAACTCCCTGCCTAAGGCAGGAGACCTTATATTATCCCAGACAAATGGCTGCCTAATCTTTTCTTGCAAACCTCCAGTGATGGAGCATCCACAACTCCAGAAAAAAAAACTTGCCATTGATTAATTGATTTTAGTGCTTTTCTTTTAAAAAAAAAAAGGAGGGGGGGAAGCTATGTTAATTATATAGTATAGGTAGTCCTCTACTAACAACAGTTCAAAGTTACAATGTTCCCTATGCCTTCCATCTGTTAAATTCACAAGATTCATTTTTGTTGCCATGTACATCTGTACATCTGAACTAGACTGTGTTGTATCTCTGTGTCATATATGTGGGTATAATTTTGTATTCATTTATTTTGTCATGTTTATGTAGTATATATTGGAGGTGGGAGCTCTATGAGACGAAATTTCATTTTAATGTATGCTGATTAGTGTACATTCCAAGTGCCAATAAAGTTATTCTACTTTTTTCAGTGACTTGTGACCATTTTTCACACTTACCACCATTGCAGCATCCCAGTGGTGGGTTCTGGCTATATTTGCTGCTGGTTTGCTCAGGGTCACACCATGTCTGTGTAAGTGTGTGTGTCTGTGTGTCTGTGTGTGTGCAAAGCGTGCACACACGCGCAACAATCAAAAAATAGATTCTGCACATGCGCAGAAGCAAAATCCAAGATGGCAGCACCCACGGACACACCTATGGAACTGGCTCCGTGATATCATTGCCGAGCTACTAACGGTTCTAAAGAACCGGTTAGAACCAGTAGGAACCCACCTCTGCAGCATCCCCATGGTAACATGATTAAAATGCAGATGCTTGACTTTCTGACAAGCAAAGTTAATGGGGAAACCAGATTCGCTTAACAACTGTGACAAGAAAAATTGTAAAACGGGGCAAACTCACTTAACTAATGTTTCACTTAGTAACATACATTTTGGGCTCAATTGTAGTCATAACTACCTGTACCACTCCTGAATTCCAGTAATAGCTTCTTTGGGAGGGGTTCCCTTCAAGGCCAAAGAGTTCACTCTATAATTCTGTATGTTAAAAGAGTGACATTCCAGGCCTACCATTTTGGTAAATCTTTCTGCTGGGGAAAATCTCATGCCAGCAAAACAGAAAAGGGGGCAGTTCTCTTTTTCTCCTACAGCCCCACGTATGCTGTAAAAAAAAGAAGCCACACACAACCTGCTCTTTGTAGTTGGGAAATTCAACAGCAGGTTGGAAGAAGAACAAAACAGAATGGATAAACAAGTCCCCGAACAGAAGTGAAAATCTGTTCACATAGTGTTGGATTTTGTCTCAGGGCAAGATCCCAAACTGAACAAAAGCCTGCTTAACAACATTAACTGCAGCTGGAACTTCCAAAAGACAGGTGTATTGCATATGTGTGCTTAAGCAGCCTTCTTACAACAGCAGAATATTCTAAAACGGCCAGATCATGGTAACTACTCTAAGATATACAACTGTTTTTATTTAGTCTAGGTCTATACCATTTATGCAATTACATCTCAAGGCAGCTTATGAGATAAATAAAAATATTCAAAGACAGGTATTAAAGATATTAAAATTGATATTAAAAGTACATTAAAATGAAGAAAGAAAACAAGGAGAAAAACAATATTCACATATAGAGTGTCTGAATGGTGAGATTATTCCTCCACAGGCACCATAAAGATGCAATAATAAGCACTTTGTAGATTTTAGTGGGAACAGATTAGAAGGCAATCTGTTCTATTTATTCTGGCTATAAATTGTTTAAAGCTTTACACATCAAAAGCAAAGCCAGGAAGGTATAGGAGTTAAGCTACTGAGCCAGGACTGGGGAGTTCCAAATTGATATCTACTTTCAACCATAAAAGCTCACTGGGCGATTTTGAGACAGTCAGTCTCTCTTAGCCCTGCTTGCCTCACTGAATTGTGATAGTTGTAGGAAAAACTAAAGGAGAAAATCCTGTACACTTGACTTCCCCAGCAAATACATACACCTGGTGCTTCTGGACCAAGCATATAAGTAAAATGCATTGTGGTGATCAGCTGTGTACAAGCCAGGAATTAGATTTCAATCTTTATATATAGTCTGACCCAGCTGCCAGACCAAGGAAAACAGCACAAACAGCATCCGAAAAAACCTTGTTTTAATATTAACAAACTACTAATTCTGAGCAATCGTTCTAAAGTCCATGAACTTATAAATCAGTCTTCTCAGTGCAACAGCTGTTAATTCACCTTCTTAACAG
>JANHFT010001360.1:174395-190935 GCA_032467955.1 Pseudoxenodon macrops
GGCAGCTCCGATCACGCTTTGCTCACACAAGCACGAAGCCGAAAGCACCAGCCTGAAGATGACGAGTGAGACCTCATCGAAACATCGCCAAGATACACTCAATCTTACACGGGAAAAGACCCGATTACACCAAGACTTGCATATATATATTCTTTTAGTTCTTTTAAGAGTTATGTGCTTATCTTCTCCACTTCCCTATTTTACCCTTTATTTTTCTTCCAAACACTATGAACAGCAGGACCAAGCTACAACAGTAATTAGAAGTATAAAATATGTTAAATACTTTAACATTTTTTTCTCTAGTGTATATCTTAATATTTGGTACTCTGGCCTTCCAGCTGTTTCAAAACTTATTTATTTAAATGATTGTTTGTCATTGCATATATCTTTGAGAGCAAATTAACATGATTTTGATATCTATTTTTCTTATCCATCGTTTAGGAGGTAGCTTTGGACCAATCACACTATTTCTGCCCAGCCTACCTGACAGAAATATTTTGGAAGAAAATTGAAGGAGGAAGTGTTCTCCCTTAACTCCTGGATCAAAGGCAAGATATTATTCTAACAAATAAATTAAATATATGCTTAATAATGTTAAAGCCTTACGTTCTACTCAAGCCATGAAAAAAAAAATTCAAATACATCACCATGATAAGTATGTTATTGCACAGCAGTTGGGGGGGGGGGCAAGTTTATTTGCACCGAGGGAATGCAACAGTTAAAATGGCAGTTGAGTAACATTGTAGGCTCAAAGAATACTGTAAGGCTCACTGTTTTTTATTAATAAAAATAGTAAAATACAGGGAGAAATAGTGTTTCTATTATCACTTGAACATGATTGTCTCCTTATAATAAAATGGCACTTTCATGGGTAATATAAAGTATTACTTTATCTAGTCATATCCAATAAAAGACTACTTTTTCACTTCAGTGATAATGCAAACTCAGCAAAGTAGGCACATAGAAATAGGAATGCTTTTCAAGTAAATTCTACTAAGGTTTTTTTTTTATTTGAATTTATAGATTAGTTCTTTAAGCAGTTCCTTTAGTCAGTCAAATTATTTTCTTCATGACATTTAAATCAAGTGAATATTCGGAAGTATAGGATAATTGTTTGAAGGAGTGATTTCATTCTTCACATTCCAAGCTCTAGTTAGAATCATGCAGTTTAAAAGAGGCTGATATTTAGATAAGCAATAAAAATTTAAAAATTCATGAGGTAAGCAGTACTATAAAATATCGTCTTGCTATCAATTTTGTCTTCCCCAGCTCTATAGATCACTGATAGCTGCCGTGTAATTTTATATTTATCTATCTTCACATATATCTTGCAAAAAAAATGTCTGCTATTCTTTTAAGCTGGTTGGTTTAACAAAGGCCCCTTAAGTTTACAGAATAATATTTCTGAACACTTAACTTTGTCCTCCACATTGATTAGCCAATCAAAACCATTGACATGGGTTTCTCAGTGTATGAAATAATAAGGACAATGCCTTGAGGACTCTCATCTGTGATTGTGAGGTCAAGCTTTTGTATAATTCCTAATCATCTGCAGTACACCTACTACAGAGGTGGGTTCTGCTTCTTTTTGCTGCCGGTTCATTGAGGGTTGCACAGCAATAAAACACTAGCTTCTGCACATGCGCAGAAACAAAATCCAAGATGGTGGCGCCCATGAAGACACTGATGGAACTGGCTCCGTGTCATCACCGCGGAGTTACTACTGGTTCTATAGAACTGGATAGAACCGGTAGGAACCCACCTCTGACCTACCACCTTTTGTACAATCAGAGACTTCATTAAAAACAAAACAAAACATTGGAAACAACAGCACCCTATGAAAGCATCATTGCTTAGAAGCTTCCAACCAAACTTTGTGACATCTTATTCACAATGTATTGTTTACAGGATTAATAACTTAATTTCCCCATTTTTTTCTGTTGAAATTTTATCTGCAACGTTATACAATGTCCTTATGTATTTATCAACACCAGCTCCTTTCCTTACCTTTTGCTCCCCATTTAGAAAAAGAACACACAACTGTTTCTATTACAATGGCACAGTCACTAAAGGGTGAGTAATTTGATTCTGCCCTTAGCCACTCAACAATGATTGCATCTATTCTTTCTCTTATAACTAACCGTGCATTACTCAGTCTTTCCACAGGCTAATTTTCCCATCAAAATAAGAATCTTGTATCACCTTTTGCAACTTAGACATTTTATTAAAAGGTATAAGTTTTTGTCAGCTACAGTTCACTTCATTAGATGCATAGACCAGCCTCTCTACCTGCATCAAGCAGTTCATGAAAGCATGCCTTTTAATAAAATGTGTTAGACAAAAAAGAATTCTCCTAATTTTTTTGCTTCCATGGACAAGCACCAGTCTTCTCCTACAATGCAACTAAAATAAGCTGTTGGATTTTTTTTCACATGATTTCTGTGTCAACAGGAACAGCTGAAAATCAAACCAAAATGCTTCCATCTGAGCCAGGATTTTTTTTTTTGCCTAATTCCTATTTTAACAAAGGAAAAATACTCAATCATTATAATTACTATTTATCGCCACTGAAATGGTTGGGTACAATGCCAAATCCTGATTTGTAGCTGGTCTGATTGGCAAGTAATTAACAAATTAGTCTCCTATCTCTGTCTCTCTTTCTCTTTCTCTCTCTCTCTTTCTCTCTCTCTCTTTCTCTATCTGTCTATCTGTCTATCTGTATCACTATCTTTCTGTCTCTGTCTCTCTGTCTCTCTCTCTCTCTCTCTCTCTGTCTCTATGTGTGTCTGTGTGTGTGTGTGTGTGTGTGTGTATGTCTCCCTCTCTCTCTCCCTCTCTCTCCCCCTCCCTCCCTTCCTCTTTCTCTCTGTGTGTCTCTCTGTCTCTGTCTCTCATAAAGCATCACAGTTTTAGACAGTTTGTTAGGGCATTTTGTAACCATGCCACAATTTTTTTTCAAACTGCTGCTACCCTAATCTGGGTAACACTGAATGCACCTGTCTTTGAATTTGAGTCAAAAAAGGAGGGAGGGAACAGCCATCTGGAAGGCTCCGTGGGATTCTCCATATAAATATTCGTGAAACAAAGTTATTTCCTGACATTTCTGAAATCACACAAACATATAAGATACAAGACAAGGCACAGCACAAATGAACAGCTCTGTGTTAACTTCCTTCTGGCATCTGAATTAAGAAAAAATGATAAATGGTCTCATTGAAATTATTCATAGCTGAATTCAGTAATTCCTTTTAAATACACTGCTGCCAAAGAGCATTAGATCAAGGACAGCCACCTCATGTTCTAGATCAAGGTTCCCATTTATAGCCTGGAATGACTCACAGCAGCTGCCTTGATCCTTAGGCATCTGTGTGCAATATACCTACAGGATTTACTGAGCTTGTACAGAATGCTTTTGGCATATTCAAGAGCTCGATTCTTATGAGCTCTGTGTTTCTACCTATTCTTCTTTGCATGCTCAGATCAACCTTGATACTGATATCTCCAGATAGCTATCTACTAGGTGCCACCTGGAAGGAAAGAAAGACAGGGGGAATCATACAAGATCTGGCATAAAGCATACAGAGATGCCCTGCAAAACATGTGAATTGTATGGGAAGAAGCTGAAACTGTCGCAATGGATCAAAATCATTGGCCAATGTGCTGTACAACACAGGCAGATATAAGAATAAAATGTCATCACCTGGGAGACATTCGTTTCCAGCAAATTGTGCACCAAAATTTCACAAAACTGATTAGAAATGTAAGTACATTGATTTCATCGGTTTCTCAGTACTCTTGTTTCACTATCCCACTGACAAACCCATTATGGGCATACTTACATGCAGGTAATTGTTTTTGTTCCTGCTCACTAGTGGTTTCCTTTTACTCGCCCCCATACAAGGTTCATTGCTATTCATTTGCTAGGTATAATAGAGACTACAATCAAAATCTAGTACCCAGGCAATACAGCTATTACCTACTTGTTTCTTTCATTCCAACTTTTATCTTCGTTACAGCAATCCATGTTTAAATTACTATATCTTTTGACACAGCTACTTTATTCTCATTGGCTTTAATATCATGGCTATACAACTATATCTATTGTTAATCCAGCATTTAGCACATTCTTAATAGAGCAATTTAAACAGTTGGCTGAGTTTATAAACCCTCATATTACAGACTGTCTAATTTTGGAAAAGGATTATTATGAAACTGAATCAATAATGGGCCTCTTAGTTACTGTGTCTATTTCATCATTAAACCCTTTATAGTTGTCTCCAAATCAACCGAATCCCCATCAAAGATACCACACATCATACCAGATATATTGGAATGAATAAGTGCACTGAGATTTAAGGCCATCTGATTGTTCCTGTAACAGAAATTTGAGGCACTTCAGTAAAATTCATTACTTCCTATAGTGACAAATATACTGCCCACTTTTCAACATGCAGCAAAAATCTTTTAAATCTCCAGTTCTAACTAGTTTTCAGCTAATCTATATAGAGTGCATAGTGGTGATTTAATTTTCCTTACCCTTTACTCTTAAGCTAACACACACCATAATTCTTGAGGTAACACAAGGTAACACATTCTCTAAGACAAAATGCATTTTTTCTCAGAAAATGCATTTGGAGCCAGTATAGGACAACACATGGAGTAAGAAGCTCAATACTCAAAAGTTTTACTCCATGTGTTGTCCTTCGTCCCCTGACAAAATTATCAACAATTGTTCTTGTGTGAGGTGTTAGCAACTTTGCTTGTGGGTTTGGTGTTTTTAAGTGCTCAGTCAAAAGTATTCCATAAGAAGGTCTCCCATCTCTTTCATTAGCAGGCAAACATATGGATAAATATTATAAAGTCTGTGGAGCTCAAAGATGATGACAGTTCAGAAGACCTACATCATCATGCCTGATTTTGATTCTCAGGTCTCCTACACCAAAATTGAATACAGAACATTCCCTATGACAGTGAACATGTATTTAACATTAAAACTACAATAATGAGGGGAAATATAGCCACGCGCATTCTATCAGGATCTCAGTTTCATTTTTTGAATCTCAACTTTTACCCTACAACAGTGATGGCTAACCTTTTTCTGCTCAGGTGCCAAAAGGGCATCCGCACAGGCCCGCATCCATAATGCAATGCCCTCCAGCCGCACATGCACACGCTGCCTACACACGCTGTCCCCCCAACGCAGGCGTCACTGAAGCCTCTGAACTTCAGGTTGGCCCGTTGGGGTGTTTTTCACCCTCCCTAGGCTTCAGGAAAGCATCCTGAAGCCTGGGGAGGACGAAAATGACTTCCTCCCGCCCTCTGGAAGGCCGGCAATCAGCTGGCCAGCACGCACATGCACACTGGAGCTGACATAGGGCAATGTCTCTCATTCCCTCAGATATGGCTCCACGTGCCACCTGTGGCACGCATGCCATTGGTTCGCCATCATAGCCCTAGAAGATAGGTGGAATCTTCTAACCATATTCCAGCTCATTAGCAGCACCAGCAATGACATCAATGAAAGTGCTCTGAGAGGACAAAGCTATATTTTTTTTATCTAGACATGCTTTCGTCAATCAGATTAGATAGATTTTAATAGTTTTCTTTTTCCTTTTTCAATACCTGGGAGAAAATGGATCATTTGATTCTCCAAATTGTACATAAAGGATCTGCAGGTAAGTTTTGAGGATCAATACCACCTTATTGTTTTTAGAACACATTTGTTGAAATAGGCTGACCATTCTCTTAATAAGAATGACTTATAGAAAAGGACCATGTCTCATCCTTAATCTAAGGGAATTCAGCAACTTCATATTGTCTTATTGGTTTTAAATATTACTCTTAACCCTCAACTTCTTCTTAGGCCAGGACAATTGGTTGGCCTTAAGTCTACAATATATCCTATTATATAATACAAGTACAATTACAATTATAATGTAATTTTAATACTATTTTTCCATCTTAGTATAGGTCTCTTATTCCTGTTCAAGGAACTTCACTACTATATTGAGAACATTTATTAAATATATGGTAATAGCTATTGCATAGCTTTAGCTTCAGAGGGATTGATCTCTCTCAGTATCAATAATACAGTGCTATCGATAATAACCTCAATTAGTTAGAGATAATTCAGGTTATTCTTTTCTTTTATCTCAGCTTGCATAAACATGAGCAAGTCTTATTTGACAATGAGTCAGATTCTTCAATTCATAAGACTCAAAAATGAATCAAGACATTTCTTTCACCAAACAAAATCTCCGTGATAAGCAGGAAGTCTTTCATCCAAAGTATAAGAAATCCTGGAAATCTGAAGGTTCAAGTCACCAACACACCCAGCTCCATAGATTATTTTTCCAAAATAATTTATTGATGTTGTTTCCATTTCCATTTTGCTGATAGGTAAACCATGTATGTATACTGTGACATATCAAAATATTCTCAGATGGTACCATTGTGATGATATCAAGATTCAGGGACTATTCAGATTTTATTTCCTAGCATGGAACTCTTGAGAATGTTCACATTTTTCAAAATCTTCTAGCAGTTATCACTGTACAGAGAACAAAAGCCTATTTTTTTAATTAAAATCACAACAAAATTATCAAAGACTGAGGTATCAACTGAAACAAATAAAAGCATTAGGGAGTCCCTCAGAAAGATGAGGTTCCGAAGCAAAATTTATCATGAGCAACTACAGGATTTTTTTTAGCTTTGTCAGACTGATGAAAGCAGTACTGCAAACTCACACCTATCTTTCCATTTTTGTGCATGCATGCAATGTTGCAATACAAGTATATTGGATGGAGCTTACATCACAAAGTTACAACACTACTTTCATCTAGCTGCTTGATGTCCTTGCAGTGTTCCCTTTTCTGGCAAAAATCATGGCTAAAATGTATAAATATTAACCTGACATCATCAATATTGCTTCATTGAATCAAAGCAACCAAAGGCTCCAGTGCTGTTGTATCTACAGAAGATTTACAGAATGTTCCAAATTTCTCTGAATTAAATATCTATGAAGGAGGAAGCAATTTGATATCTGAACTTTCAGGTTTTATAGTTCATGGCCTTGGGAATCCATTACACAAATTGCTCACATCTGACCTCGCAATAATTTTACAAATAGCCCATAAGCCATTGACTCTGAAGATCTTAGAGGGCAAAGTGGCATATTTTCTTTGCCTTTGTCCTGGCTTCATTCTCTGTAAATGTCATTTTGCAATTTCACTTCTTTTTGCTTTCTAAAGTGTCGTTTTCTTCTTTTTAGAGACTTTAGCAAACCCTTCCTCAACTGAAGCCCAGTCTCTAGTGACTACATAGACATATCCACCGTGCCTTTTTAGCAAAAGTGCTAAAGTTGTTTGCCTTTGTCTTCTTCCAGTCTGGTCCAGAATTCTGGTCTAGGTTTCTTAATATTGTCTCCTCCAAATACTAACCCAGATTTGATCCATTTTCAAGATCAGTCAAGGGCAGGTTTGACTTTCCACCTCCTAATGACCTTTGTAATTTATTAAGCAGCTATGAAAACTTTTCAAGATCAGTGGAGTAATTGTATTGTTTTTCTTACAACCCCTTACTCCACATTTTCCTGCATTGGTGAAGAAGTCCTTAAACTTTGGCTTCTAGAAATCATTATTTCTTGGATGTCTGGATACCATCTGCCTGAAAGACCAATGGATTAACAGCTATTGTAGAATGGGAGAAACCTCATCCCAAGAGGTAAGCATAAGTTAAAGCAAGATTTACATCTGATCCGTCAATCCAACCCAAATCTACCCATCAAGATCAGAGGTCATCAGAGTCACACACAAAAATCCAAACTCTGAGAAAGCAATCCGAAGTATGAAAATTTTCTCTCAGGTGATGTTTAAAAAAAAGAAATTCTTTTGAGATACCATGTGGGAATTGATATTTAGGAAATATTTTTAACCATTTAGGAAATATTTTTAACCATTTAGGAAATATTTTTAACCATTTAGGAAATATTTAACCATTTAGGAATTATTAAAAACTAAATGAAAATCAGATTCTTGTTTTTAGTGGAAATTGAATTGAACTGAGGTGTCTTCATTATCCTGTGCTATGCTAGCATATGATTTAATTTTCACTATTTTGGTATTGTGTGTGTGTGTGTGTGTGTGTGTGCATGCGTGTGTGTGCGTGCGTGCGTGTGTGTGTGTGTGAAGAAAAGCCCAGGAGATATTTTATTTCCATAGGCAAGCATACCTCGTTATAAGAGCCTTACTATTTTTGTGACGAAAAAGGGGTTCATCACCAGAATATTAATTTCTTACCTAGGTTTGTGTCTTCTCTATGTAAAACAGGACACAAAATCCCATACTTTCTTTCCTTCATTACAATTGTTAATTGTTGGTTATTTACAAGTGCTTACTTGTTCCTTTGCAAGATAACCCAAATTTATAACAGTCAAAAATGATTGATCTGTCAGGCCATTTCCAGCAAGGGAAATATCTACCACATCACTGAGGATTGCTAATTGAATTACTAACTCTGACTTCCGGAGGACCACACTCCTAAGACAGTGACACTACTTACAACCCTTTGCAGAAGCACTTTCTTCCTGGCCTTTTCCAAGCTGGGAATCTGGACTTAGATTACAATGCTCGTTAGATACTAGTGGTTAGATACTAACGAATATTTGGATGCAATTTTGGGGCAACCTGTGGTTTCTTTCATCCTGAGTCCACCCATCCTCATTAAGTACATTAGTAAGGTTTGCTACTCAGCCATATGTGCACCTCAAGGAACAGCTCAGTTTGTTTATTTTTTTTTAATGTTTTCAGTTCTGTTTATCCTGTATTTCTTCTGCCATTGTACCATCTTCCAATCAGCTAACTCATTTCACATCCATGCCTGCTTCATACATTTCCAACATTGATCAAGTTGGAATTACTCTGAAATACATTTATATTCAGTTTATTTCCAGCAACAATATTCTTCATAAATGTCTAAGATGTACAGAAACCACTGTAAACCTCTGTGCTGAATATCATGCAAACTACAGCATTAAAACGGATCAAATTGGTGTCATTCAGGAAAAAGTCTGACCTGACTCTATGCCCAGATCAAAGTGTGATTTAAAAACAAAATGCCATTTGCTGTAATTTAGCATGGGGAAAACACACAGCTGTAAATGTTTGTTTTTCTGCAGAACAGAATGAAATCCTCAGGCAAGCTAACCCTTTATGAGGGAGTGAAGCCTGCCAAATTTCATACAAATCACAACAGGTTTTTTCTAAGCAACACTCCTTTAAACCAAAGCTTTTATATGACTTTTTTTTTTAAAAAAAAGAAAGAAACAGAATAACTCTGTTGCTTTCAGATAGAATATGATGAAATATATTTGATAGCAGCCCCTTCTGTGGAAAATGCTTCTGCCAAATGTCAAGCGGATGTTTTGTGGGTATTTTGTAAGTTGTGGTGATGCCTATTTCTGCACGTGATGCAGTGGAGAGCAGGAACCTGAGGCAGAAGTATATAGTATATAGGATTAATTTGATAATCTTTCCTATGAAATCAACCAATTGCTATGCCAAATGAGCTATTAGCAATTCTCAGAAAAGAGCATCACAACCTATTCTGGATAAGAGATTAGCAAAAAAATGCAAGTAGATATACATACCAGTGACACTATTCCTGTTTTAGTTTAAGCAGTATTCTACAAAGCACCAAAAGGAGTAAGAACTATTAAGTCAAAGAAATTAAATATTTAAGAAAAAGGAAAGTAGTCAAGCCCATGTAATACTAACACCATTAACTATCTTTCCATATCTTTCTATGTATCATGTCCACATAATGATTCATCTAATGTCTTTTGCTCTTTAAATTTCTCAGAATCTCAGTAACTCCATTCAACCACAACTTTATCAGTCTTCCCTTTCTTCTCAATCCATTTATTATGCCTTAGTATTTTTGTTTTGTAAAGCAATTCTCACTCATTCCTTTATCAATCCCCACCCCCCACCCTGGGCCAAGGCTCACTACTCGCTATTTGGAACTGGCCCACAGAAGCACTGGGTGAGCAAGTCTGTGTGTGCATCCTCATTTGCATGAGCAGCAGGTACAAACTGTGCACATGTGCACACCCTTGCTGGCTGCCCACATGGAACCATCCCATCTCCTCCCCTCCACCAGTCCACAAAACCAGAAAGGTTGAGGACTTCTATTCTATATGACCAAATCACCACATTATATTTCATAGAATCCTAGGACTGGAAGGTACTCTGGGGATCTTCTTATCTAATTCCAAAGCAGGAATCCTTATATCATCCCAGACAAATCACTGTCCAATATTTTCTTGAAAACTTCCAGCAATGGAGCACCCATGACTCCAGGAGGCAAGTTGTTGCATTGATTCATCATTCTCACTGGTCTCATTTCTAGATTGGATCTCCCTCTGATGAGTTCCCACCCATTGCTTCTTGTCCTGCCCTCAAGGTTTTTTTTTCTTTTTCTTCTTCTTTTTTTCCCTTTCTTTCTTTCTTTCTTTCTTTCTCTTTCTTTCTTTCTTTCTTTCTTTCTCTTTCTTTCTCATTTCCTTGTTTGTTTATTTATTTCATGTTTCTAAACTTCCCATTTCCTTTACAGATATATTTCTTTCATGCTGATCACAACTTTTACAATTAATCCATATTCATTCAGCACCCATTCATACCTCTTTTCTTTTTATGAACATAATAATCTGTTTCTACTGTATTCAACTTAGTTTGCTTCTGACATACTTTAATCTCACTTCAGTACATAAAGCATGCTCTTACACACAGCTACTTTAGCTTCTTTGATAAGCATTTATTCCTTTTTAATTCTAGATTAGAGAAATTTTGCCATTCTTTAAAATGGAAAACAATCAATTGCACTGCCTGTGCATAACTTGCAAGCATTTAATCCAGTTTTCTTGTAAAACACAACTACGTTGGTCTTTGATACATTAATTCTCAGACGTGTATCTCTCATTGTATCATCCAATCTATCTACCATTTGTTGCAAATTGTTCAGATTCTTAGCCCATGACATGAAATCTATATACAAAAATACAACTGCATTCAATCCACAACCAATGTATTTCTAATATCACCAAAGCAATTTTATATATTTATCCAGCAGTACAACAAAGATGCCTCTTTTTCTTACTCTCTGCTTAGAATTGGTCCATTTCTTAAGCCTCCTATTTGTGCTCAGGCATGATATATTTTCATCATATTTTTTAGCACATCATGCCTGTTATCGCATTCAGCAACCAACCTTCAACTCCATATTCATGCGAAACCTAACTTGGACTGATTCATATTATACTACACTTTTGCTAAATCAACAACACAATTCACTCTCACATATATATGTAAATAACAAATGTGTCATTTTAGCACTGCTTTCCTAGAGTCTTCCCCCCCCCCAATGTTTTCGAGCACCAGAGAAGTACATTATGACTGGAAAATTCACTGAAGGAGGGAGAGGGAGAGGGAGAAGGAGAGAGAGAGAGAGAGAGGGAGAAGGACAGAGAGAGACAGAGACAGAGAGAAAGAGAGCTGTTTCTTCCATTACAAGAAGATGGAAACCTAACCTGTCCCACTTGTTTATTTTGACTTGGGAGGTTGCTTATGGATTTTCATAATATAGGAATAAAAAATACTTTGTTTTCCACATATTTGAATTTAACAAAGCCAAAATATATCTTTGACTCAGTGTTTTTTAATGTTTCTCAAAATCCAAACAATCTAGTTTGAAGAGCTCTACAGCAATGTTTTAAGTTTCCCTAAATACAATGTATTCATTAGAAAACATCCTGATGTTGGGAAATATTGAAGGCAAAAAGAGAAGAGGATGGCAGAGAATGAGATGGTTAGATAGTGTCATAGATGCAGTAGGAATGAGTTTGAGCAGATCCTGGGAGACAGTGGAAGACAGGGGGACATGGTATGGTCCATGGGGTCACAAATATTGATTTAGCAACTAAACAATAAAATACATGTAGTAAATTACAATGTGCTAGGGTGTGAGCTATTCATGTACTTCCAATGGCATTGTGCTGCCCTTAGCTGTGGGACTGGGATGTCCTCCTGCCCTGGAAAATGTTCTAAGGAATTGTCATCAGGTATGGGAAAGCAAACCTAGGACCATGACTGTTGTGCTTTAAAACTGTCTTAACTACAGATCCAAACCATCAACTGTAGACAAATGAATAAACATGAATGTGTATCAAAGATGTCTGAATGAACAGATACATTAAGTTGTCTTTACAGGAGCTTCTGCCACTTTATAAATGGAAGAAAACCTGCAGCCCAAAAAATCATAGCTACAGAAAATTAATGCAATTTTACTGTGGGAATTAATACAATTCCCACAGTAAAACTGCATGGTCTTCTCTGCATTCTAAACTTCAAAATGCAGAAATACTGAATGCAAATCTTCCAGTTAGAGTACAAGAGTACTTTCCATACATCATTGGTATGATTCTTGATCCCAAAATACTTGAATTACCATTCCCATTCAGATGTGAACTGTAAAATTACATGGATTTCATATATTACCCTTCTTTTGTTTTGTTTTGTTTTGTTTTTTGCAAAAAAAAATCCCCCCCACATAATGCAGAATTAAAAACTGAAATATATTTATCATTATAAAGAAAGAAAAATTGTATATGCGTGTTTTACGTATGTGCATACATGCACACCTACATATAAGATGGCAAGAAGAAATGCAAACATTTAACTATTTACACTGAATATATCTGAATAGAAAGTCATTTGTGCAAACAGAACAGTAATCCTGAATACAGAAATACACAGGGAAAGGTTGCTTTTGACTTTTCATATTTCAAAGACCCCAGCATCTCAAATTAAATATATTTGCTGCTCAAATGAGAAAACCAGTGCAAATGTTTCATGTGCAGCCATAAGCTATAGCTGCAGCAGCTTTGGATGAGGCTGTTCCATTTTTCAAGACTTTTCAGATACTTTATGGGCTCTGTGTTGCTGCTATCTCTGCAAAGATAAATTCAATAATAAACGCAAGGCATCATGTTGAACAGCCCTGCTTTACAATTTATTATTTGTAATAAATCAGTGTTTTTAGATGTTGCTTCAAACACTGATTTTCAAATACAAGATATACCAGTCCTGAAATGCTCTGTGATTTTAATATGCAAACCTCCTACCGAGATGATGTCTCATTTTAATTATTGTTTCGGTTTAATGGGTTTTCATTAAATTAGAGGATACAGCAATTACTAGGGTGAACAGCTAATGTTTCAAAGGTAAGCTCTCGTGGCTCTGCAACAACAGAGAAACACAGAAGAGGGAAGCATATTACAAAATAATGTTTCTCCTTTGCAAAAGTATACAAAATTAGCCAGATGTTTTTGGGATTTGAGATTCCCATCCTAATGTGCAAACTTACAAAACCAGTTCATCCCTCTGCATTTTTATCTCAACCAATAATTGAAAATAATGAGGCAGCATAAAAAAAATATTCTGCATATTTTCAAAACTTTAGTAAAATGTAAACATTGCCAGTCAAACCCATTAGTTCCAAGTAAAAATAATTCTGAAATTATTCAGAGGTCATTATTTATGTTCTTTCCTTCTTTTTGTTAGTAAAAAGCAACTACTTTTGCTCTTTGCTTATTCAGGAAATCAGGGTCTTATAGTATATTGGCCATCTGCTCCAAATCAATTCTTTTCTGGCTCAGGGGAAGTATATACTATAGTTCCTGGCCATATAAGTGGCTTGTGACTCATAGTTTAATGTTAATGTCTTCCTAGCAAGCTGCCCTATAGTATGTTGTGTCCTCAGACTTCCAAGTCCTAAATATCAATGACAATAAGAAAATAATGTAACAGAAGAAATACTTTTTACATGAGTAAAAATCTATCAATGGATTTTCTTCTTTTGGGGGGATTTTAATTTTTAGCTCCCTTGAGAATTCAAGATTTGAAAGGCAAAGATATTATGAAAATGATTATGATGATACCGATCACATCTGAAAGAAAAAAAATCACTTTATAGAAATATTTCATCAATGGCATCAGTTTTTGCTCAAGATAGTAGCTTAGTTCTTCAAGCAGAGATTCAGGGAATTCTGTTTAGAAAGCCTGTGCTTCAGGATTATTTATACCTTTGGGATCCTTGACATGAAATGTCCCAACTTCAAGTTAAATTTGTTTGACTTTCTCCTGTTACAGGACTACTATAGGATTTGTACTTTTTTCAGTATGAAAATTTGTACAGGCCATATCTGTCCCAGACTAGCAAATAGAGCCATTACTCCTATGTACCTGAGATTCTGTTATGGTACATTAGGAAATCAAATTTTCAAGGTGTTTAACCTTAATAGTTCTAGAGTGAATGAGCTACAGTTTCCTAGGTTGGCTGACAGGGAAAGAAAGTGGAAATTTGTACAGCAAGCATATGACCAGAGGTATAGTCCTACCGATTCTATCCGGTTCTATAGAACCAGTAGTAACTTGGTGATGATGTCATGTCAGTCGGTACCATCGGTGTCCCTGTGGGTGCCGCCATCTTGGATTTTGCTTCTGCGCATGTGCAGAAGCTAGTTTTTTATTGCTGCATGCGCGCGCTTCACACACGCACTCACAGTGCGACCCTGAGCGAATCGACAGCAAAAATATCTGGAACCCACCCCTGCATATGACTAAGAAAAGGAAAGAGTCAGAAGAAAGAAAATTGAGGAAGAGAAAATGTTGACTGATTGCAAATTGTGGATTATTCATTAGGTATGCTTGGAGTGGAACATTCCGCTGAACTAGTTGAGGCTGTTTTAAGGGACATATAAAATTCCAGTTTCCAAAAAAACAACCTAAATGAACAAACAAAAGTTCTCCAAGAGACATGAAGAAAGAAAAGAGCCCTTCCCTTCCCACTTCATCCCAGAAACCCATGGATTTATGATGTTACTTGGGCATACCAATTAAAAGGACATTCCAGTGTCACTGCATTAGAGCTTAGTTGCAATTTCTGGATGATCTTTAAGCCCAGGTCATGTACACTGTTACAGAAATCAAACTGGCTGGGTGACTTTGAGCCAGTCACCCTCTCTCAGTCACCCAATTCACTTCACAGGGGTGTTGTTATGAGGGAAAATAGTAGAAAGAAGGAGTCTTAGATATGTTCACCATCTTGAGTTATTTAGAAAAATCATAAAAACAGGATTTTAAAAAAATCTAAATTTAAAATCTAATTAAGTCATGAGTGGTCATGAGCAGGGCCTTCCAATATAGAAAATAATGTAAGCGGGTCACAAAATAGTTATTCAAAGGCCTTCCTGGTCACAGCGCCTCAAGTTCAGGCACTGACTTACAGAGAAGCTCCAAATCTTTACCATCATCACCATCTAGAATCAAAAGATTTTAGCAGAACTGAATTTAAGCATAAAGCTAAACAAACTATAGCTTAGAGCTCACAACATTTCATAATATTCATTTTCTGATTTTGCAAATAGGTCCCTTATTACTTCCATTAATAAAAGTGAACCTGGTTACATATTTTGTCAGCATTTTATATAGGTAAATATTTCAAACCAAGGTCATCAACTGCCATTCACACACCCACCTCACTTCTACTACAGCACTGTAGTTGCTGTAGTAGAAGTGATGTGCTGTTACCAAACCAATCAAGATAAAAAGAATCACAATTTCTGGTAGGTTAGCTAGAATATGCCCTTATTCAGTGGTGGGATTCAACCAGTTCACACCACTTCAGCCGAACCAGTTGTTAAATTGTTGGCTGGCCCCATCCCTCCTCATCCTCCCCTTGCAGAAGTCCCCATGCACCCCATTTTTGCACCCTGGAAGCTGCAGGGAGGCCTACTATACCCAAAATGGGGTGCTGGGGGGCACAACGAAGCAAGTCCACATGCAATGCTGGCTGATTCATTCACAATACCTATAAACAACAAGTCTTTCACTTATGCCCAATACCAGCAACCAAGCCCTCTGCATCACCAATATACAGTATGGCAGTATACTCAAGATCGCATAGTGTTCCTTTCTCTCCTTGAAGCCAAGAATTATATAACCTGCAAGGGCAGGCTTATTGTCCTTCTAGAAGAGCTAAAGATGAATCTATCAACCCTCCATCTTATCATAGAGGATTATGAATTCGTGCATAGGACACATTTGAGGAGCAATAAGAGATCACCGCAGATAGAGACTGCAGCCAAGAATTTAAAAGACGCTTGCTCCTGGGGAGGAAAGCTATGGCAAATCTAGACAGCATACTAAAAAGCAGAGACATCACCTTGCAAACAAAAGTGTGTATAGTCAAGGCTATGGTTTTCCCAGTTGCAATGTATGGCTGTGAAAGTTGGACCGTAGGAAAGGCTAGAGGCCTTTGAATTATGGTGCTGGAGAAGAGTCCTGCGAGTCCCTTGGACTGCAAGGTGATCAAACAGGTCAGTCCTAGAGGAGATCAACCCTGACTGTTCTTTAGAAGGCCAGATCCTGAAGATGAAAGTCAAATACTTTGGCCACCTAATGAGAAGGAAGGACTCACTGGAGAA
>JANHFT010001360.1:201000-214519 GCA_032467955.1 Pseudoxenodon macrops
TTCACCCTCCGGAGGCTTCAGGGAAGCATCTTGAAGCCTCCGGAGGGTGAAAAACGGCTGAAAATCATGGCCAAAAATCAGCTAGCACGTCTGGAACTGACAGGACAGCGCCTCGTGTGCCCTCAGAAATGGCTCCACGTGCCACCTGTGGCACGCGTGCCATAGGTTCACCATCACTGATATAGGCAGTGGTGGCGAGCATGTTACTCACCGAGTGCCAAACAGCAAGCTTTGCATGCTTTGCACGCACATGTGCCATCCGTGTTAATGTGCGGCTTCTTCCCCATGTGCTGCATGTGCAACTGCACCATCTGTGCATGCACATTGCTTTTGCACGCTCCATGTGCTGCACATGCAAGTGCACCATCTGCACATGCATGCAGGTTTTGCGCTGTTCCCCTGTTCGCTATGTACCCAATCGCACCATCTCTGCATGCACGTGCTTTGCACATTCACAATGCACTTGCATGCAATGCCATCTGCAAATGTGCACACTGCATGTAAGTACTCTTGCACACATGCACAAACACATGCATATGCACAAACACATGCACATGCGCAGGAGAGCTCGAAAGACCAGCTGGGTCCCCTGAATTGCGTGCATGCCCAGCAAAGGCCCAAGCCCGCATGCATGCGCAGCTGCAGGTGAGTTGGGTGACAGCTCGCGTGCCTGGAAAGATGGCTCTGTGTGCCACCTTGAGCACGCGTGTCATAGGTTCACCATCACAGGTATAAGGAAAACATTTAGAGAGCTTTTAGAAATGTAAAGCCAATGTGCTTCCTTTCATTTGGCAGAGAAGGAAATATAGAGGAGTTTTTATTCGCTGTATTATTATCGTCGTATTTTTGTAGACACTGGGACATCCTTCATCGTCTTTTCCTCTCCACCGCACCCCACCCACCCCCCAAAAAAAGAAAAGAAAAGATTGATGGGGATGTTTGCATGGAAGTTCCCATTCTGCTTTTACAACAATCTTGTCAAGCAAGCCGGACTGAAAAATAGTAACCACGTATTCAGGCAAGGGAGCTGGAAGTCTCATTACTGTGCCCTTTGCTGACCAAAATGGGTTGATCAATATTTAAGGCAGTCTATTTACATATAATCAAAGCCAATGTGTAAAGGGAGTATTGGCTCTCCCTATATATTAGAGACCCCATTTTGCAGGTACAGCTATGCCGGTGTATCCAGAGATAAAGTCTCTGCCTTGAAGGCATTCGGTCTGCATTACTTCCTGATACAGCTGGGGAAATCCTTTGCATTTCTGTAGTCAATGCCATTGATGCTTGGATGAATGAAGGATCTGATGAGTTATAAGGCATTTTCTTCATTCTCATTCAAAATCCACCAGATGCTACAATCACATTTCGAACAGACAACACCAAACCACATTACAAATTGACTAGCTAGCATAATATAATAAGAAGGTATATATCAGAACTGGAAAATAGAAAAAAGGGGCCATTTTCTTCTCTATTTCAATACTGCTTGAGGTGGCAAATTAATCTGAATTTTTAGCAGATAAGAAGCAGGGTGAAGCAGTGCAGGAAGCATTAATTTTTATTCTCCCCGAGAAGATCAAGACAGTCCTTTATTTTCACCACAGGAAATTGCCAGGCTTTGGTTACTGCATTATCCTTTGATTATATATGTCTGCAACTTGTAATACTGCATAATGACTCCTAACTATTTTTATTCCTATTATTTAAAAGGAAGCTGTCATCGTGGACATATTTAAGAGTACACTGCCGTTAAGAGTCACGGTCATAATAGGAAAGAGCAGTAAGGAAGAAATGCAAAAATAAATCTAAAAATAACGTTAAGACGCTATCGTTTTTGCAAATTTGAAAACTGGCAAATATAGATTTAGCATCGGTAATGGGCTTTTTTTTTTAATCACACCACTATGAAGCTTGAAAAACATTTGCTGGACTTAAGATTCTGTACAGCAACAGCAGTTGCAGTTAGCTGGCTATTATGCAACAATGCATCATTTTGTAATTCTGTGCACTGGACAGTAATCTGTGGTTCATTGAATCCCAACTCCTGGCCATGTCAGGATTGTCAATATGCACAAATCCCTGGTCGGGTTTATTTAGGTTTATTTTATATGACTATAAATCAGCAAGGAAATGAACCAGATTTACACCAAGAACAAACATGCGAAGAATAACATTTTTACAGGATGTAACACATATCAGTTCTTTGATTGCAGGTCTAAAACAAACAGAGAATGGGAAAATATATTCATGTATTGAAAACAGACTGTTTTCTATGAGTTGTTTCTTCGTTTTCTTTTTAAAAAATAAGAAATTGTGAATAAGAAAAATGAAAGGAAGTAACTACTTGGCAATATTTTCTTATTAAAAGGGGAAAAAATCCATAAAAAGAATTACAACTTTCCCAGTTGTATTTTCTATCTTGTTCTCTCTGGGAATGTAAAATATCACAAAATATCCAAAATTTGGCAACACATTTCATACTGTACTTTACCGGTAGGAGAGAGAGAACCTGGCTCTTCACCATCAAACCAATCCTATGGGATTCGAACCATTTGCCTTGGGCACTGCTCATACACCTGCTTCCCACTTCCCTCTACTTAAGGGCATCACCTTAACAAATTCCCCTATGACTGGCTAGAAAATGGGAGAAGGGATGATAGCATGGCTAACTATCCCAGAAGGATGTTTTCTGGATATTCTCAGGTCATGGTTGTCCCAAAGATGCTTCTTCAAAAGGCACCTGGACTTTTTTTTTTGTTTACTTGTTGTCCACTTGCCTTTTGAAAAAGCACCTTTGGGTATCCCAGAAAGAGAAATGGAATGTTGCATGACCATGAGGCACCATTCCAGGAATGGTATCCAGTTGACAATGGCAATGCATGAAGGATTATTCACCTTCTGAAGAAGACCTCCAGAATACCTTATGCCTTCCAGTCTGCCCTCAGTGACACAGTCTCAATGCCTACTGCTAGGTTTCCTAAGCTCCCAGTTACTGAACAGCCAATTTGGAGAAGCAGGCAACTGATGGTATTCTCTGTCATAGTACAATACACTTGATCTTTATTGAAGCTTCTTAATACTGAGGGTGCTCACCTCTACAAACAGCGGTGGGATTGAAATTTTTTAGCAACTGCTTCTCTGCCCGGTTGCTGGGTGGCGTGGCTTACCTGGCCTCCTGCACCATGGTGGGATGGGATTTTCACCCTCCCCAGGCTCCAGAGGCTTTCCTCAAGTCTCCGGGAGGGTGAAAAGGGCCTCCCCGGACTCCCTCCAGAGACCGGAACTGGGACCGTTTCTAGACTTCTGGTACTTCCGGTAGACCCATTTTTAGCCCCCCCCCCAGGCTCTGGAGGGTTTCCTGGGAGACAACACTTTGGTGGCCCCGAGAAAACGGAAGAGGGAGGAATAATGTTTTCTTTTCTTCTGCTATAAAGATAGCCTGTTGGGATAAAAGCCCAACTGTCATCTTTCAGAACCTTGTTGATATTGGTCCAGCTTAAGAACTATGGCAGGAGGATCATTTGGAAGCCAAGAAACAAGGAGAACAAGATAGATTATATTTAAAGCATAGAAACACAGGCTCATCCATCACATTTAGTCAGGATATTTACCTTGGATTAGTCACTGCAAAGTTTACATATGGTGCTATGTCATCCTTCAACATTGGAAATTTATGGTCCCAATTACTCAGTGGATGAAGACCTGATGTTACTCACAATTTATAAACAAGTGGCTTGCAAACATAGATTATGGATGGACAATTATAATGAAATATAGTCATCCTTGATTGAAATTGTTATGTAACACGGTATACATCTATTGATTTATCTCTATATATATATATACGATAGCCAATTTAACATAGTTATTAAATGCTAAAAACCTGGAGAATGTGAGCTCTAGTCACACCTATAGGCAAAAAGCCAGATGGGCCTATTAACCTCTCTCAGCCCTAGGGGGAAAAAACTAAAGGTGAAATGCATTTGAAATATTGACAAGGAAACTGCAGGGATTTGTCCAACCAGTCACTAGGTGTCAACATTAACTTGAAGCAATGTGCCTGTGTATCAAATGTGGCTTCCTAATGGTTTGGTCCGATTCTACCGAACTGTTAGTAACTTACCGGCATGGTTCGGTAGAACCGTTAGCAATCCGGGCCTGCCATGTCCCTGAGCCGGTTCTTTCGGTGGCGCCAATGACACCGCCATCTTGGATTTTGCTTCTGCATTTTTTTAAAGCACTGCACATGTGTGTGCGTGAACATGCGTGTGAACCTGTGCAGTGCTGAGCGAACCAGCAGAAAGAAGATTTAGAACCAACCTCTGATGTGTATGTGTGCATGTGCACCTCTGATGTATATGTGTGCATATGTGTCTGGTGTGTGTATATACAAATCATGCTGAATGAAATAATAATCAAAAAATAAAATAATGATTAAAAAAGGAAAAAATAAAGCAACGTATCAATTGCACCAAATTAAACATGTATAGCTGTTGCATTGCTGTTAGAATCTTTTATATGTATAATTTGGTGCAATTGATATTTTGCTTTATTTTTTTCTTTTTGATCATTGTTTTATTCCTTTTCATTTGGTGGTGTTTTATTAAATAAACAAACAAGTAAACAAACAAACAAACAAGCCATGGCTTCCTTTACCATAGGTTATTGAATACAGCACCATTAGTGTTGAGGGTTGGATCTTCTTTGACAAGTAAACCCCAAACTTGAAGAAGCTTCTCAAACCCCTTGCCAACCCTTTCACTTGGCAAGGGACCCCTTATATCATCTCTGCTTAATTTACCAACTATGCCCCTTCATAGATAGAACCATCCCGACTTAATCCATGCTCTGGTTAACAAACAGACAAACAAACAAATTAATTAGCATCTTTGAAGAAAACCTTGTAGCTACAGCAGGTCCAGAATGCAGCAGCCAGTCTACCATCTGCTATCTCTAGTGGGTAGATGGGACCCCAGTTCTGACTCAGTTTCACTTTTACACTTGTTTTGAGTCAAATTCAGAGTGCTTGTTTTGACATGTAAACCTGTGCCTATTCAAAGGAATTACTCCCATATAATATCATTCACCAAGCTTTCCACCCATAACTAAGAATTCACTAAGGATGCTTCAGAAAAGAGCTTAAAACTAAGTCAATCCGGGATCTTCCTTGGGGATGTCAATACTGCAGAATTCTCTCTTCACTGCTGTATCTTGTCTGATCAAATGTAATCCAGAAAGTTATTGTTATAAACTAGCATTTCCTCCCCACGGTTCATTTCATGTTATAGTACATGCAGTGCAGATAGCTGTTTAATGTGATACAAGGGTTTCTGTGTTTGTGTTTGTGTATGTTATTTGTTGATTTATTGGTTGCTTGTTTTCACTAATGTCCTTAATGTCAATTAACACTGCAAGCTGGCTTTGCTGGGTATATATAAAAATACAAATTGGTAAAACAAATATATGAATATTGTCAAACATTTTCCTTTCCAAAGTCCAGCAGGGGTTCTTACCCTGCAATGCCTGGGACATTCTCATGTGATGAAGAAACATTGTCTATTAAATCTTGCTACAGTTTGATTTGCAGTGTAATTGGTTCTCAAAAAAGATTCTGACATTCAGAAAATCCCTTTTCCTAATGCCAAACTCAGTTCAGTCTCCTGAAATCATGAAAGCCTTCTCTCAACTTTTTTCCTAATTTTTTCCTAATTATGGATGAACAAACTATAACTATGACTATCATTACATGTTGCACCTTATCATTCTAAACAAATGTATCTTGTATTTTTATGTATCCTGAGAGCATATGCACCAAAGACAAATTCCTTGTGTGTCCAATCACACTTGGCCAATAAAGAATTCTATTCTATTCTACTCTATTAATAGAAATATACAAGTGGTAATTATAATAAAAGAGGAACGGGCCAAGGTCATAACAGAATAACAGAGTTGTAGGCCTTCTACTCCAACCCTCTGCTCAAACAAGAAACCCTATACCATTTCAGACAAATTGTTGTCCAATCTCTTCTTGAAGGCCTCCATTGTTGGAGCAAGTCCTGGAGGCAAGTTGTTCCACTAATTAATAGTTCTCAAGAAATTTCTCCTTAGTTCTAGGTTGGTTATTTCCTTGATTAGTTTCCATCCATTGCTTCTTGTCCTGCCTTCAGATGCTTTGGAGAATAAGTTGACCCCCTCATTTTTATGGCAACCCCTTAGATATTGGATAACTGCTATCATGTCACCCATAGTCCTTCTTTTCAATAAACTAGACATACCTAATTTCTGCAACCCATTCTTCATATGTTTTTCCCAGTTATCTAACTACTCATTCTTTTTATTTTACTATGAGGAGCTATTTCTCTGAACTGTAATAAAAGTCCCTGTTGAATTCAGTGTCCAATATGTCTGCATTCTACAATTATTTAAGTTCATTTTCATTCCTTTCTTCTTTGCCTCACTCTTTTTAGCAATAAAATGAAGAACAAAAAAACTTCTTTCTTTGTGCTACTTACATAACTCCATCTTGCACTATATGATGAATCTTCTTCATTAAGAAGAAAATATATACTTCTTTTGGACTCCTGCGTACTTATATTAGAAACAATTTAATTCATATCATACATCTCAAATAAAAGCTTACTTTTTAAAGGATTTTTTTCTCATTTTAAAAATGGAGTAGGATATTCTCTGCATTGGTTTGCTATATCTTAAATATAAATTTTATGATGGACAATTTGGAGGCTGTCCTTCATCCTTGCAATTGCTGCTTACAGCTAAAACTTTGCCTAATGCAGAGGTCTACTGTAGTATCAGTAAGTAGACCAGAAGTAATAGAGTTAGTGCTCCGTATATCATTGATAGAAAATTAACCATTAAAATATGGAATTGATTTAGGCTATTTTTATAATAAAATGCATTTTAGATATTTATTTTTAAATCTCTGCATTGATGAATTCTGAGGAAGGAATGGTGAACTAGCCTGTCCCTGAAAGAATGGAGATGATAGCCATAGCAAAGACAGAAGAAGTGAATGGACTGGTTCTACAATCTTTCTGGATAAGACAAGGATATGCCAGCCTTACCAGGGACCAGACAGGAAATAAAGCGAGATAAGCTAATAATCTTACACATCTGAAAGTACAGTTCTCCCACTGTCACCTTTACAGATCAGTAACTTAGGAACAGTTACTCTTGAGCTTCTTGCTCTGCCCATTATGCAGCTGTGGATTATGCTCCTTCTTATCTGACTATTTCTTCACCCGGTCTTTCAAGATCATTCCCATATACCATTACAGGATGAGAGATTACCTACATGTGTTCTCCAGATGGCTGTTGTCATGAGCAAACCACAGGACAGTGGCCTCCTGTAGGTTTGAGTGCTAGGAGACAAAGGAAAGCCATTATGTTTCCTCCCACAGCAGACTCTTTTAAAGAACCCTAGGTTGTTAACCTTACTATTAATTACTTTTGGCCACTGACTATTTAACTATATTAAGACTAGTTACAAAACTTTGGAATGAGAAGTCTGAGAAACTACTTGGTGAGTTTATTTTCATTCTTGAGCAAAATATTAACTGTAATGTTAATAATGTAAAGAATTGGAAACACAGATAGTCATCACTTAGTGACCATTCATATAGTGCCTGTTCAAAGTTACCGTTAGCACTGAAAAATGATGACTTTGGGAAGAAAAATTGAACAGAAATTAAATTCTATGACAACATCTGAATGACTTAAAGAGCATGATTGTTAGAGGTAAGAGGAAGGAATATAAAGTTGGTTTGTTTGATTTAGTTTAAAGTACGAAATGCTTTTATAAAGCTCTGGGAACTCTTTATAGACTTTTTGCTGACACCCGGACTGAAAAATTGATGATTTATGGATCTGCTTATAGAAAAGGGATAGGTTATGGGAAGAAGAGATATTTGCCTATCACCTATAGAGGGTGAAGATTTATTAATTAATTATATTTGTTGTGATAAAGATCAGAAGTATTTTTTAATATATTTTTTCCTTTTTAATCTTACTTTTGTGTTTCTCTTTTATTCCTTTATATTCTCTCTATCTCTGACTTCGTACTTTTTTAATACTGTAATTAAACTTGTGAATAAAATTTATTTGCGGAAAAAGAATCTATGAGTTGAGTGTCAAAGTTTCCATTATTTTCTTATTTAAGGATACTCCAAAACAGGGGGGGGGAAACCAATTACTTAGCTTATAACTTCCACTTTGCTGTAATCTGACTGATGTGCAATATTTACAACACATATCAACAGTAAAATAAGAAGCATTCAAGAAATACACCATCAACTTTGTGACCACAAAAGCCTTGGAAAAGATAATCAAATGCTATGATGTGCCTATGCCAACAAAGATCAGAATCGTGTATGCCATTGTATTCCCTATTATACTCTGTGGAAGTAAAAACTGAAGCAAGATATGATAATTGTTTTCATACTTTTCAGCTTTAAAAAAAAAATTTCATCCATTCCCCTTATGCTGATCTATAGCCACAATAAAGATTTGTTCATTTATTCTCTTTCTGATCCACTACAGAAAGACCCAGCTTTTCGGATGAGATTCTAATGCTGAGAAAGGTGGAAGGAAAGAGAAGAAGAGGACAAGTAGTAGCAAAAGAGGTGGAGTCAGATACAATGGCTATAGGTGCATCATTGGGAGACTTGAGGGATAGATCATTATGGGGAAAATCTATGTTGTTGCTAGAAATCGAAAACAACTTGGTGGCATATAATCAATCAATTAAAAGAAAATTAAAATTGTAATTATGGATAGTCCTCGACTTATGACCACAATTGAGCCAAAAATTTGTTAAGTGACTGTTGCTAAGCGACTTTCTTGCCATGATTGTTAAGTGAGTCACTGCAGTTGTTAAGTTAATTACATGATTGTTAAGTGAACCTGGCTTCCTCCATTGACTCTGCTTGTCAGAAGTTTGCAAAAGATGATCACATGACCCCAGAACACTGCACCCATCATAAATATGAGTCAGTTGCCAAGCGTCTGAATTTTGATCATGTGACCATAGTGCTACAACACTCGTAAATGTGAAAAACGGTCATAAGTCACTTTTTTTTAGTGCCATTGTAACTTTGAATGATCACTAAATGAATTGTTGTAAATCAAGGACTAGTTGTATTTCTGATTTCAGTACTTTGGTCAAATTATTTTTCTCTTAAAAACTGTAACCTAGACCACTTATCTATTAATGATCAAATATATTAATGTTAGTTTTTAAGGTTGAAAACAAAAATCCAGGCATACACCAAAAAATCTGCCAAAGATTTTAGAGGTGTTATACATTTATTTTCCAAGTAGAAAGGAAAGTCCCCCAAAGGGATAGATTATCTCATTCAAAAAGGATATAGAAGTTAAAATAAAAGTCCAATGATATAATTGAAAATCTGATAGCTTTTTGCCATTATCGTAAGGTAACCTCAGTTTTGCCAAGGATATCTGAAGGGCTTTAGCCTGCTATAAAAAAATTCTCATTAACTTATCTATCTGTGTAAAGTATCTAATAGGAATTAACTTTGGAATCCTTCTTAAAATATACATTAATCTTGATGTAATATTCAGTTTAATAACATTAATCTTTCCCCAGACACTTAATGGAAGTTTTAACTATTGAGTTATGTCTACTGAAATTGCGTCTATGCATTTAGACATATTTAATTCAAAATATTGCAACATATTTTGGGAAAGAAAACCAAGTATTTTATAGAGTCTGTAAATGGTAAATCCTAATTTTTACAAAGCCTATAGATACAATGGACCCCAAAGGCAGCATTTTATATTTTTCCAGTTAAAGGTATAACCAGGATATAAACCATACTATTGTACATTTTCAGTAGGTTTTGGTACTACACTGAATAATTATCTAGAAAAACTATAGAAAACAGAAATAATCAGTCAGTGCCAAATGCCACTATACCCATTATATCTTGAGACTGTCTATGAAGAAATGGAAGATTTGAGAATCAAAGATTTGACAAAGAGAAAGAGATCATCCTTAAAAGGTGCCACAATATAATTTGAGCCAAGAAACAAACCCATTTGTAATGATTCAAGCCACTGGGTGAAAATACCAAACTAAAAACTTTTTTTTTAAAGGCAGTTGAAAGTCATATCTTCTTAGAATGCATTTAATAAATACAATGTGAACCCTAGTAGAGGCCTTTCATCATTCAATGAAACTAGAGAAGCTGGTTCAAGTCAGTCTAATATTCAAAATATCAATTACCGGACAGAAATTCTTAGATCTTTTAAAAATCTAGACTGAAAGGGGTATTATTTTCTGTAACTTCTTGCTTCTTACTGTTCCATTTAATTTTTTAATATACACATTTAGAAAGATATAGTCCATTAGTTAAACATCTAGTAAGGTCTTTCTCAGATTTTAATATGCAGTACTATGAAATATCCATTTAATAAATTATAGTTGGTGACACAATCAACCAAATGTTTAGAATAGATTTGGCATTTTTCTCCACTTATTCAGTTCTTTTCATCCCTGGGATAGGCAGATGTTATTAATATTATTGTCGCAGAATGTAAACAATTCCAAGTAAAGCTGGCTTTTGAAATTAACTGATGATAACTTTTTCAATGCCCATGTTATTGCTCCAGATATTTTGGAATTACACTGAACATGCCAATGATTATTGAAGCTATCTTTTCTTTCTTTTGCCACAGTCATTCTACTTCTATTTTCAGGTCTTTATATTTTGTGGTTTTCTCCAGTTTTTTCTTCTTCTATTGCCTCCAGGTATTACAACAGCCACTACCCAGACTTTCTGTATTTCTTATCAATAACGTTTAAATCTGGGGTGAAGATGTTTCTCTGTTTAAATTCTAAAGAACCAGAGCATTTTGCCTTCTTCGTTTTCAATTACTTTGGCTATTTTGCAGCCCTAGTTGTTGCTTGCAAGGAAGTGGTATTTTTTTGCAGACATTCTAATCCACCACTTTGTCAGACTGTTGGTTCTAGCTTGTTTACCAATGGTTTTGCTGATTAGCTTTTATCTTCTTGGGAAATATCTTTTATTTCAGTATTTAAAAAGTTGTTGTTCAGTTAGAGAAGTCCTTAATTTATGTAACTGAGTATAAAAATAATAAACCTAATAATTAATAGGTTCTGTCTTAGTAAATACCGGTAGCTGTCCATTGTTAGTCTTCAGAATTTCAGAAATACAATTTCTTTGTTTTTATTATTTCAGCTTGCAAGCCATTAAACTTTCCAACTTTGTCCCCCGACTCTCAGTAATGCTGATTAATATATTTCAAGGAATATTCAAATTGTTCTGAATATCGTAGCTGCAATGTAAGCTTTGTCTTCATAAATGCTTGACATTTTAAACTTTTGGTTTGGCTTAACTCTACTCACCCCTTGTGATCACGTGCATAAAGATATAGGAGAATATCTGCTAAATTCATCTAGTAGCAACAACTAATAAAGAAAAAAGGGAATAAAGACCAAAAGAATATATGCAAATCTGTTACTCATCTGATAAGCACAGAGCCTATAAAATTCCCCCAGCAGCAGATGGGCTTGTAAATCTTTTGATCTCATCTCCGAGAAAGAGGCAAAAAATTGCTGGATACAAAAAGCATTTAACTTTCTTGTTCCTTGCCAGCGTAGAGTTAAATTGAAATCTTTCCTCAGGTGAAGCATTTGTAAAGAAAGATCGGGATAAATCATGGTTTTGCACTTATGATATTTCAATTGGTTAGATTGTCTTGAAAGTTGTAAAAGATGGCCTCTTGGACTGGATTTCAGAAATTTAGCAATTACAGGGGCAGTTTTCTGTGAGAGATTGCCACTTGCTCTTAACTTGTAAGCACCCATTATCTTGAGTTTAAAATCAACTGGCAATGAAAAGCTTTTTGGAACATATTCCATGTAATTTAAGAAAGCTGCTCAGCATCCAAAGGTAGATTGTTTTTAAATGATATTGGATGAGTGGGATGCCTGAGTATTTTTAAAAGTTCCATCTGTAGATTTGTCATACTTTATCGTGAGATTGTTCTTTTAATCTTAATTCTGACTTTATGGAAAATAGCGATGCTTCTCTTCAATACTTCCAAATCTTTATCAAATTTAAGAACGTAAGCACTCCTGATTTCAAGTTCCATAAGGATTTCGGGTATGCTAGTTTCCAAATCTGTAAGTTAAGTAGTCTCTTGTTTAGAAATGGACTGCAATTTAATCATTTAAAGCCCATTTTCTCTTCTTGATTAAAAAAAAGTGATACATAAGGTATTAATCCAGTTCTAGCTAATTCACTGAATCGGGGAAGGGGCCACTGCTCCTTCTACTCTATCCAGGATTTCAATCAAGTAGTTAAGCTTTTCTCCTTGTAGAGGGGAACTCTTGGCTAGTGATGACTGGCAAGGAATCATCTCCATTTTACAGGACATACTGTATTGCTAAAATACAGGTGTAACATATTAGGCAGTAAACCACTGTCTTTTCAGCTATCTACGGTATATGAGTAAGTCCATTCACAAAGTCAGAACAGACCTTATAAAGAGTAGTATTTATGAGGCACAGACCTTCTTGAAGCTACGTCTTCCTAACTCTCTGCAATAAATTTGTGTATATGTACTTCATGAGTCTGCTTGGGAATGTGGAATTGGGACAGAGTTTAATTGACATACATTGTGATATGCATGAAATGTGCATGCATATATTGTAGACATTTATCCCCCTATATGGTAATGTTTTGTAACCAGTTGTGTACTGACACATTTGTATTTTCTTCTTGTTTTGTGATAAATGCACCCAATTGTGATTTTAGGAGTCTCGCCCTTGTGATATTACTGAACATATCTATGTGGACTTTACCAAGTTCTGTGGACACTTAATAAATTTTGGAGACTGTACTAAAGTGTGTGTTGAATGAATGACCTAACAAATGTCACTACCTTAAGCAAGTGAGAAGAGAGACTTATTTTTGCAAAAAACTTTCCAATGATACACAATTATCTGTTTCATGTATCTCTCTAAGCTACCTCACAGGTTCAATGGTCATTGAAAAGTTGCTGCAGTATGCAGAAGTTTGAACTACAGGTAGTCCTCCATTTACGACAATTCATTTAGTAAATGTTTGAAGTTACAACAGTAACTGAAAAAGTCACTTATGGCCATTTTTCACTCTTACGACCATTACAGCATACCTGTGATTGTGATCAAAACTCAAACGCCTGCCAACTGACTCTTATTTACGATGGTTGCAATGTTCTGAGGTCATATGATCCCCTTTGCTTCTGACAAGCAAAGGCAATGGAGAAACCAAATTCACTTGACAGCCTTGTTACTAAGCTAACAACTGCAATGATTCACTTAACAACTGCAGCAAGAAAGACCATAGGGCTCACAAATATCTCATTTAGCAACAAAAATGTTGGGCTCAATTATGATCACAAGTCGAGGACTATCTGTACACAAGTGAGTTGGAGCAGAATTCAAAGTACCCTTAAGCCACCTATCTCACATATT
>JANHFT010001360.1:217068-230680 GCA_032467955.1 Pseudoxenodon macrops
GATGAATACCTGGTAGGCAGATTTCCCCCCTATTTTCCTCCCCAAAAACTCAGGTGCGTCTTATACTCTGAAAAATACGGTATTTCTCTGCTTTATTCTAAAACTGTTCCTCCTTTTAGGATTTTTCCTTTTCTTCAGCCGGAATCTCCTCTCTTGTGACCGAGTTCATACTACCATATCTGACATTCTGGAACAGGGGTCAGCAACCCGCGGCTCTGGAGCGGCATGTGGCTCTTTCATCCCACTGCTGCAGCTCCCTGTCGCCAGTTGACTCCACAATTGATAGGGCTTTTGGTTAGGACAGGTAGAGGAAAAAGGATGCTGTGCTAGGAGGAGACTCTATGGTAGGGGAACCGGACTTCCAGTCAACTCCAGAATTGAACGGGGGGCTTCCGGTTAGGACCTTTATGGCTCTTTGAGTGTGTAAGGTTGCCGACCCCTGCTCTGGAATAACAGTGAAAAGATCTTACTTTTTGTCTAAAATCCTTCAGTTATTGGAAGAGTATTGTATCTTCCCTTCTCCAACCTACTGATTTTATAAGTTGGAGAAAGTGCTCCCAGATTTATTATTTTTAGCTCATGTGGAGCAAAATGTCTCTTCTCTTTGCTATCTTAAGACTAAGCGCAGCTTGTTTGATCTCTTCCTTGGCTTCATTAATCTTCCCTAAAGCGGGTCCAGATTTCGTGTAATGTTTTATCCAAGCATGGTGCTTCCAAAGTGACCTGGTACTTAAACTGAGATCTCTCCAAAGCAGCATGTTGACTTCCTGAGATATTTATGGATATATTTGCCTTCTTTCCATGAGTATCACACTGCTGACTCACATTCAATTTGCAAATAGCAACTATTTTAAAATCATTTTTACAAGTATACTTACCAACCGGTATGTTATCCCTCATCCTTCTTCCAGTGCACCATAAATGTTTTTGTATGAGATACTATAGTTTGTCAGTTGCTAAAAATCAGATATTTTTCTACTGCATTTTCTAAGGCACTTCTCTCTAGGAGGAAATCACAAATATGTTTCTGGAAACTTGGCATTGTTTAAATCAGGTTGAATTAGCTTTGTCTAAGAACTGTTATTATTCTTGCATCAACTCTGCTGTATTAAGGACAATAGGGAAAAATTGTTAACAAAAGACAAATGGTTATTCATAACTCCACAGTTTTATGAGAAAGATTTAAAAGATTTAAAATTATTTGAGTCCAATTTTTAAGACATTTTATCTACTTAATACCCCCTTTTAAAAACTAGGTTTCTAATAGCATGACAAAAATTATTAGTTTATTAGTACCACTACTTTACTGAAATTACATTATATCATCAGCATTTACGTAACCTATTTAGGAAGTGATATGATATATGAGATTGACTTTTGGGACAGAGAGAATATATGCTGAAGGATCAGATAAGAGGAGAAAAGCCTACAGCTTTATAATGGGACAGAAAAAAAACCTCCCTAACTTTTGGATCTGAAAATGAAATTGGTGAGAGATTTCAAGCTTGCAAAATTTTGTTAATGTACCCATACAATAAAGTAGAATTAAGTGATCTGGGCATGTTTCACCTTTTGGTCTATCAGGGAGAAGATTAGCCTGACAACTTTCTTCTTGACAAATCCATCCTTCCTGGTAATCAATCTGTTTTTTTTTAAAAATCAGTTAAAATATGATTGACAACTTTTGCTGAATTTTTTTTGTTCACTTATGAAAACAATGATAATGCCTGTTTCTCCTAATTAAGCATATTTGCAAGCTAGAAAATTGTAGAAGAAAGATTCCAATGTGAAAGGACCACATGGAATAAGAAGCAAAGTTTACAGAAAAAAACTTTTAACTTACAATAAAACCTTTAAAACTCCTTGATGTTTCAATTCTAGTTCCACCCCTTTCTGGAGAAGAATGAGTACTGCAATATTTCCCAGGATAAACTGTACTTGGACAAAAATGGAGATATAACAGGAGATCTGCAGATCTTCAGCTTGATGATTGATCCCAAGAATCATACAATCATAGAGCAAATGGGGAGATTTGAAAGACAGAAACTTACTATCTACCCAAAGGCTATATGACGGCTAAAGTTGCTCAACAAGGTGAGAAGAATGTTGGTGACTTTTCTCAGCTTTCCATAGTCTGAGGACCCATTTCAAGTGGGCTAAGCTTAGTCACCAAGGTAGTTGACCATCCCTGAGAGTTGAATGTTGGGAGTAATATCTAACAGAGTTGGAAGGGACCTTGGAGATCTTCTAGTTCAACCTCCTGCTTAGGCAGGAAACCCTACACCACTTCAGACAAATGGTTATCCAACATCTTCTTAAAGACTTTCAATGTTGGAGCATTCACAACTTCTGGAGGCAAGTTGTTCTACTGATTAATTGTGAAACAAGACTAGACACCTTATACTATTTTATACTGGTTAGATGGCTGCAGTCGTATAACATTTCGTGTCCAAGCTACAATTTATTATCTCCATCAAACTGGTGAGAAATCTGCAAGTGCTGGGGAATGTGTTGCTAATAGCTTCAGGTTTGGTTCCCCCACCTCTGTATGCAAATAGCAAAGAAGAAGGCAATTCTGTTGACCAGTGACGGAATTCAAGCTTGGATTGAATCAAATGAAACTGAATAATGATTGGATGGAGATCCTTTGGGTCATCTTCTCCTGCTTGGGGAAAATATTCCTTGAAAGGCAGGTCAAAGGTGTGTGATGCTCTTAAACAGACCTGACTAGGTCAGAGTTATTCACTCTGTCCTTCATCCCACTGATAGATAGATAGATGATAGATGATAGATGATAGATGAATGGATGGATGGATAGGTAGGTAGGTAGGTGATAGAGCAATAGACCTTTTCCTCCTAAGAAGAAGTCCAAGTGTCAGCTTTGACGAGCTGTCAGCCCAGAGCTGCCATTCAGGCTGGGGTATGAGGGCTCCACTCACTATTTTACCTGATTCAACTCGGCTTCACCTGATGCAAATGCTGAGATGGCAGAGAAGGTAATCCAGGGCATGAGCGTTCTGCTGAGGCTTCGTCTCATCCTCTGATGTCATCACTATGCGTGGCTTACTCTTTGAACTCCTTTCTGGGATTGGTGGGTTGCACATCACATGGGTGTCTAGCGCGGGGGGGTTTACATACCACGAAGTGCACCGGGATAACAGCTTTGACTATAATCTTCACTATTAAACAGTTAGTTCGTGCCAGAGAACAATTAAAGACCTGTGTTTGACTCAACTTGGTTTCACAGAGCCTTTATTCTACTGGAACCTGATAGCTATCATGTCATCCCTCATCCTTCTGTACTCTACATGAGGGAAGTATCCATATTCTATTAGGGCTGGCTAATAGACACTATTTGCAAGATTACTGACTCTAAGAAGACTGATTCCTGTTAGCTCATTCATGGAAACTTTTAGCCATTTGTTCACCGAACATGTATTCCATATATTCCCTTTTTCTTTCAGCTTAGATATACTCACATTTACTAGCACCCTATATTTAGAGTGCAAAGTACCTAACAATAGTGGCCTGACCATCAAAAAGATCACAAATTGTGATTGTCCCCAATCATGTTGCATTCTTCTGCCAGAGCTTATATGTCTGCACTGAATAAAGGCAGTAATTGTAGTGGTAGGAATATCTATCTATAGATGCTACTCATGGAATACACCCTTTCTGTAGGATAAATATAGGGTAAGCTCTTTGACCGTGGAAAAAAAGGTAGCAAATACACAAACAGGGTTTGACTGGGACAATGCAGTCAACCGTTAGTTATAGAATATGTGTTGATCTTATTGAAAGCTGAATAGGAAATGTTAGGCATTAGAGTTGTCTGTAGATAACAGGCAAAGCTGAGAAAAGCAGCTTTTATACAGGGATGATCACAACGATGTGTCATCAAAGCACTGCTCTGCAAAAATAAGGGATTGCCTTTCTGTGGAAGGAAAAGAGATGGCAGATTTAGCAGTGGCTTAATGATATGCTTTGATAATATACCATGATCTCTAAAACCTTTTTTGCTTATATTCACTTTCCGGGGATGGCTGTTGGGAGAGACCCCCAAAAAGTATGAGAAAGGACCGCTGACCTTTGCCTTATCAAAGCTAGAAAAGTTTAGAAGAAGCTTTTTTTTTTCTTAGTTAATTGTATTTGAGCTTGTGTTGTTTCATGTTTTTAAAATGTAGGATTCTCAGTTGTAAACCTACAAAGGAAGACCTAAGTGCCACTGCCTTATAATGTTATTTTAATCATTCTTCAATGAGAATAGGAAGAGGCAACTTGTGACATTCCAGGTGTTGATGAGTCACAATGGCCATTGTCTCTCACCATTGGTCAGGCTGGCTGAGACTGTTGAGCCATCCTTTAGCAACAACTCATGTGACACAGGTTGGTTACTCACATTAGACCATACGCATCATGAAGACTTCTGCCTGATGTAATGTACATCAGAAAGATAGTCACGTATTTCTCATTGTCTTTCTTTATATTGAATGGGGTAGAGAAATAAAATAAAATTCATCAGGATTATGACTCCAAGAAAACCTTTATGGTTTAGGGCAGGGGTCAGCAACCCATGGCTCTGGAGCCACATGTGGCTCTTTCATCCCTCTGCTGTGTTTCCCTGTTGCTGGTCAACTCCACAATTGATAGGGCTTTTGGTTAGAACAAATAGAGGAAAAAGGATGCCGTGCTAGGAGGAGATTTTATGGTGGGCGAACCGGACTTCCCGTCAGCAGAGGAAAAAGGATGCCGCGCTAGGAGGAGACTATGGTGGGAGAACTGGACTTCTGGTCAGCTCCAGAATTGAACAGGGGCTTCCAATTTGCGGCTCTTTGAGTGTTTAAGGTTGCCAACCCCTGGTTTAGGGAAACTAGCATACAAGAAGATGCACTTGGACAAATATTAATCCTGGCAAAACTTTAAATATGATTCAGAAGGACATTTGCTACAAAGGCTCTAAATAACTTTGCATTTTGCAAGGAAAGAAAGATCTAAAGCCACAAACCTACTGCACTCTGTATGGAAAATTTGGAAATAGGCAAAGAACATTCTAAAGGTGGACTCTGTAATCTTATTACTAGAATTCAGATGTGAAAGTGGAGCATAGAGTCCCCTTTTCCATGTGGCCATTTTAACTTTTGGGAAGAAAAACTCCTACTGAAGCAAATGCTCTGATACAAAAAAAACCTTGTATGTCTGGTTTAACCCATTAGTTTAACAATTTCTATCTATAACTAAGAGATTTTTTAAAAGAGAGAGAGAGATGGGGATAAATAAATGATATAAATATAGATATCACCAAACTTCCCTCAAAACACCTGTCACTCTTGGATCTTACAAGCACAGTATTTCATGAATGAAGGCAAATATACGTGTCCCAGGATAATGTTGCACAATCTAATCTGGGTTGGTCGTCTGGACCAAAGATTTAGTCTTCTGAACTTTCAGACTCATGTTGGACCCATCCTTAGGAACTTTCTGGTAGAGAGAAGTTCTCTGAAGATGGGTTCCAGCACAAAGACTAAACCTCTGCTCCCAGTAAACTACACATATTGAAACTTGCAGGACAGTGTTTATTTCTTTCCTTTATATTTATATTAAAAAGGGGGGGAAAGGGAGGAAAAAAGATACTTTGAACTCAAACATGATCATAAAACTGGTTAAAACAGCTAAAATTCATTAATTTAGCATCACATGATTGATTAGTTAATCCAGTTCTGTATCAAGGCTTGTAAAGTACAGTAATTGCTTTAACAGGTCTGTTTGAATTGTTCACAAGAAATAACCAAACTGGTGACTTCAAGCAACATATACTTACCATTTAAGCTAGTTCTATCTATTCAATTCCAGCTCTGTAAATCAACTTAAAAAATATTCTGACATATATTCATTCTGTTTGCAAGCTATTCGGTTTAGACAGCAGGCAACCACATCCCCCATTGGACAATTCCTTCTTATCTATCCTCTCATCGTTCCCCTTCAAGAAAGCAATTACCAATTACTTTCCTTTCTGTGAGTGGATCTTCCTGTACATATATATGCTTATATATATTGAGTATAGATATGAACACACACCTCTACACAAAATATTAACTCTGTGGGAAGACTTAAACTACTTACCTGCCATATTATTAGAATAATAGAGTTGGAAGGGACCTTGGAGGTCTTCTAGTCCAACCCTCTGCTTAGGCAGGAAACCCTACACCACTTCAGGCAAATGGCTATCCAACATCTCCTTAAAAACTTCCAGTGTTGGCGCATTTACAACTTCTGGAGGCAAGTTGTTCCACTGATTAATTGTTCTTACTGTCAAGAAATTTCTCCTTAGTTCTAAATTGCTGCTCTCCATTAATACTGGCTATTAAAACAGAATCTTGCAAATCTGATGTCTATTAAATGTATGTATACAAAGATAAATGCACCTGCATGCAGGCAACAACAGCAGCTTAAAAACCAAAATCCTTTGTTTCTGGCATCTGCTATACTTCCCGTTACCAATTCTGCTGAAATAGCACAACAGCTAATAACTTTGATTAGCATACAGAAGGTTGCTTGAAAGAAAGGACATTGGGGGTAAAAGGAGGTATACAATTAATATGTAGACGCAAAGGAAGATGAACTTGACAGAAATAGGCTAAATCCCTTACCAAAGCAAGAAGATGAAAAACATGGCTTAAGTCCAAAACAAGTAGATGTTATGTGAAAGCAACTCAGGCACACACTTCCATAATTAACATGAGAATAAAAGAATATTTTTTTAAAATAGCTTTCAATCTTCATCACTACAACAAACTTAATAACTTGTCACCTGTATAATGTTACATCAGAGACGGGTTTCTACTGGTTCTATCCGGTTCTATAGAACTGGTAGGAACTCCGTGATGACATCACAGAGCCGGTTCTGTCGGTGTCTCTGTGGGCGCCACCATCTTGGATTTTGCTTCTGCGCATGCGCAGAGTCTACCCTGAGAGAACCAGCAGTAAAAAGATTCAGAACCTACTTCTGTGTTACATGCAGGTATCTGTTCTTCCCATAATTCATTTCTTATCCGTATGCAAATCTATAAATTATTATCAGGTCTAATTCAGCAAAAAGTATGTAATGGAATCCCAGGTTTATAAAAATGTGCTTTATTTTAACCTTATTAAACAAGCCAACTTTGTGCTTTGTGCTTAATATTTAATTTATTCAGATGCTGCAGCAGGATTTGATTTCTCCTACGTGGAAATGCAACAGACAAGCCAAGATATTGACCTGGATAAAGACTGTTCATTGGACTTGCAAAAAAGTTGGTTAATCATCACGATGAAAAAAAATACAAAAATGGAACAGACTTAATCAGAGGGTTAGAAAATCTATCTTGTTAGAACAAGGTAAAAAAATATTAGCCTTGTGCAAAGAAACCAATGAAGTCTAGACCGTTTTTGAAACTAGGTCAAAGACTATGACAGATCAAAACAAGAGGGGGGTGAGAATTTTATTCTGCTCATTAATAAAATACACAAATGTATTCATAAATGAGACAGCTTTAAAAAATGAATATGGACAAAAGCTGAACTGACATCTTCGCCAATCCTTAATTTAAACAGAAGTTTAATAAGATCACGTGATATGGATACTGGAATTCTTTGAAGTTAGAAGGAAGCTATTGTTTTCCATTTTTCTAGCTATAAAAATCTTAAATGAAAAAAAATCTTAACAGAGAGCTCAAAACTGTTTCTGTTACTCTAAGCATTATCGTTTCCCTTTTTCCATTATACTAGCTAAGAAAAAGATCTGACTTTTTTAACAGATTTTTCTATAAGCTGATCCCATTTGCTGTCCAGAGAACCCCTGTCAAATAGAGTTTTCGGTTGAAATCCTGTCTACATACAAACCCATTAACACAGATCAGCCTACATTTCCTGCATGAGTTGGCAGCTTGCTGAAAGCCACTGGTCTGGTGTGTCCTAGCACGGAGCAGAGCCTTCCTGTAATATATTTTATCAAAGGTTACTCAAAGAACAAACTTGTGACATTCCTTAGACGACGTTTCTATTAAATGAAATTTGCCTTGATTGTAAAAATAGAAGTCGTCTTTTCTTGTGTGCGCAGGAATAACACAATGAGAAAGATGATATTAAAATGGTTGCTAGAATTGCTTATGTCTAATGAAAAGAAGTGGTGACATGATAGCAATGTTCCAATATCTAGGGAGCTGCCACAAAGGGAGTCAATTCATTCTTCAAAGCATCTGAAAGCAGGACAAGAAGCAATAGATGGAAACTATTCAAGGAGAGAAGCAACTTAGAACTAAGAAGAAATTTCCTGACAGTTAGAACAATTACCGGTAATCAGTGGAACGACTTGCCTCCAGAAGTTGTGAATGTTCCAACACTGGAAGTTTTTAAGAAGAGATGGGACAATCATTTTTCTGAAATGGTATAGGGTCTCCTGCCTGAGCAGCAGATTGAACTAGAAGACCTCCAAAGTCCCTTCCAACTCTGTTATTCTGTTAGTTCAAAATCAGGACACCTTACAGCTTCATATTGTTGAATTACATATTATTGAACTTCCTTGAGCATCCATCACATTAGAAATATGCAGTTTAAATTTACACAGGCCAGAGGTGGGTTCCTACCGGTTCTATCCGGTTCTATAGAGTAGGCAGTAACTCTGTGGTGACGTCACAGAGACGGTTCTGTCGGTGGCTCTGTGGGTGCCGCCATCTTGGATTTTGTTTCTGCGCATGTGCAGAAGCTAGTTTTTAACTGCCCTGCGTGCACGTGCTCAAGGCACAACCCTGAGTGAACTGGCAATAGTAACATTCAGAAAGAACCCACCTCTGACACAGACACAGAAATAGTAGAAGGAACCACAAGAAACTACCACTGTACTAAATTAGGCCTGACTATTGAGAGATGGTAGCTGAGTTGTTAAGTGAGAACATTCCTGATTTATCCAGCTCCTTTCAAGAACTAGTAGCTAACTAAATATCATCAAGAAAGAAAGGATATAGGTATGATTAATCTGCATGTGCTAATGTATATGCATAAATTAGTACTAATAAAAATACAGTAATTATAATTTTAAGTCACTATTGCAATACATCCTGATATCAGAGGTGGGATTCACATAATTTACCTACCGGTTCGCCCAGCACCGAAAATATGAGCGTGCGAGCGCCACCTTCACGCATGCGCACGGCCTTCCGCACATGTGCTTTGCTTGCACATGTGGCTTCCACACATGTGCACAGCTTGAAAATGTGGCTAAATAGGATGGCATAGCACTGGGGTGGGAGGGCAGGCCCACCCAACACCTGCAGATCACTACTACTGGTTCACCAGAACTGGTCCAAACCTGCTGAATACCATCTCTGCCTCAGAGGTGGATTTCTACTGGTTCTATCCAGTCTATAGAACTGGTAGTAACTTGGCAATGACGTCACGGAGCTGGCTCCTTCGGTGTCTTCATGGGCGCCGCCATTTTGAATTTTTTGACTGCTGTGCGAGCATGTGCGCAAGGCTTGACTCTGACCGAACCAGCAGCAAAACAATTTACAGCCCACCCCTGCTCTGCCTGATGTAGTAGGAAAACACTATGACTGAGAAGTTTGAAGAAAAGTATAGTATTGTAGGATGTATGGTAGCATGTATGGTAGCATGTATGATCACACTCAAGCTGTCTTTAACCATGTTCAGCTTTTTAACCTTCTAGGAAGATAAGACTTGGCAATCATATACCTTAGCCACAAATGTTCCGAAGAATTACATGAAGTACATATCATGAAGTAGTATATGCAGACATGGTGAATGACCTTGGACTGAGACACAACTTGGAAGCAAGCTCTAAAATAGCAAGTTGCTTTTTCTTCTGATTAGAAAAACAGAAGAACTGATAATAGACAGGAAAGGCAGGGAAATAAGAGCCCCTGAACAGAACTTGTTAATTAAGTCTATCAAAAAAAAAATCCTGGGTAGTTGTTGTTTTCAGCCCATTTCCCTTTCATATTCTCCCATAGGACTGACTTAGCTTTGATTAATTTCTTTTTACTGGCAATTCTATTCAAGCTCCAGGTTTCCACTAGAGAAAAGACTGGTAAGTGCTGCCCCCTCCTGTTACATATAAGGCAATAGAAAACATATATAGTATTACACTTAAGACCTGAACCCAGACTCCCCTTCATGGGGAATTCCTAGATTGGTAACTGTATTTATGGGGAGAAATTTTGAAATAGCAGTTGAATGCAAACTTTTAGCCATTTTTATTTCCTAAATGAACAAAACTTGGCATGTTTCCTCTGTTAAATTATGTATTATAATTTTAGTCCATTTTGCTTATTTAACCTGATGGCGCTGAATTTTTTATTACTGTCTTGTAGAATACTAATTATCCCATTCAATTCTGTATCCTCTGCGACTCTGATAAACATTCTCTCCACTTCTTCATTCAAGTCATGAATAAAAATATTAAAGAACAGAGGATTCATGATTTTCCTTGAGCCAGCCTACTCAATATTATCTTCAATTTCATGAGAATCCCATAATGAGCATTCACTGAGTATCATTTTTGAACCAGCTATTTATCCATTTCACCAGACTTCCTAATCTATCCTTCCCTTACTTTTTAACAAGCTTGTGCTTTGAACAAGTATCATGAGGTACTTTGCCAAATGCTTTGTAAGTGAAGACCAAGTTAGGGATAGATCGTCATGGAGAAAATCTGTCTTCTGTATATGCTCCTCAGGAATCAAAAATTATTTCAACATTATAACATTGCAATCGATGTTCTACTGCACCTATAGAAATCCCACAATCTACTAAGCAAATCACCAGATAAAAATGACAAGAAAGTTAATCTGTCAAGCTTTGCCCTTAGCAAGTAATTCTGACTTCCACCCAGGAAATGTTCAGGAACAAGATTCTCAGTGTTGGCCTTCTTTCTTTGAGATAGCCACTCCTTCTATATAATCTCTATACAATGACTAACCGTTCCCTGTTAAGTTTTTGACAAGGGCAGTAGAAGAGAAAGAAAGTTGAACTGTCTCTGCTTTACTGTAAACAGCACAGCATATTGTGCTGTTCCTTACAGTTTGCATGACTTTAACTTTATTGCTGAAAGCCAACTATGAGACTGACTGACTGACTGATAAATCAGGGGTGATATTCAATTTTTTCCATACTGGTTCTGTGGGCATGGTTTCATGGGTGTGGCAGGGGAAGGATACTGCAAAATCTCAATTCCCCCCCCCCACTCCTGGGAGAAGGATATTGCAAAATATCTATTCCTACCCCACTCTGGGGCCAGCCAGAGCTGGTATTTGCCAGTTCTCTGAACTACTCAAAATTTCTGCTACCGGATCTCCACAACCTGCTGAATTTCACCCCTGGATTGATTGATTGACCTATTGATTGATTGATTGATTTGTATTCTGCCTTTATTATTTTTACAAGGCAGTGAAAATACCCAGCACACTTTCCTCCTATATTTCCCACAACCATGTGAGGTGAGTTGGACTGAGAAAGAGTGGTGCAAGGTCACCCAACTGATGCACAGATATATTCCGACTGGAATGGTACAGAAGATTGAATAAATAAAGAAATGAATAATGTGTCATTATCGTTCACGTGTTATAATGTTGCTTCAAATTTATTTATGGTCTTCTCCAGATTTTTTCCCAGTCCAGCCATCTCAAAACACAGCACCTCAAAAACAAGATTGTACAATCCTAAAGAGACATCATTGATAACTTTATTGGTGGCTGTTTTCATCTAGTGGTGCCAGCTGTATTGGTTTCTTTCCACATACTATCAAAAACAAATTAAATGGAATTGGTTAGCAGGCACTTCCACAATCATCATCCAGTTTATGACGTCAGCCTTTCAGACTTCAAGAGTAGCTCATCCTCCAAAGCTTTGCCATTCTCACTGTAGTGCCTACATAATTGTTGTGTCTCAACTATCCTATGCCTACTCCAAAGGATGTAGCAAGCTGAGGTCATTGAAAGCTACTCACAAGTATCAAGCCCATATTTTTGTCAGGTAGGGACAAAAATCAGGTGTTTAAACCTCCTCCCACAAAAATGATATTGATAACATCATGAAGAAAGCCTTTGATCAGGGTCATGTCTTATACCATCTAACCTGCTAAATAAAAGTCAGGGAGTGAAAACAATCTGAAAATTTGATTCAGTTCTGTATCTCTGATCTGTCATGGCCTTCCAGAAATGTGTAAAAACGTGACTCTTCTAGAAAGCTGTTGAAGATTAATCAGAATGGAGACACCAGCAGAATAGTTTTATAACTATTCATTTGCATGCATTTCTAACATAACATACCTTATATATTGATATCTTTCTCACTTTTTTTCCCTTTCCTACAGTTTTATCACAAGTGCAAGGTCTGCTTGTTTTCAGATCGACCAAATGTTGATCCATTGGTTGTTACAGGAACTGACTGATCAGCTTGTCACCCAAGCCTGGGCTGAGGAAGGGTGATTGGCACAAAGTCACCAGCAGGCTTTCATGCCTCAGGTGGGGCTAGAATTCCTGGTTTCTAGTCTGATCTCTTAACCACTACACTACAAATTGGCTCTCAGATAAATTGATATAATGCTTTATTCATTTCGTATATTGTGCATTGCCAAGAGTCCTTCCCCACGAGACAATTAAATAAATTCCTTTAATAAATCAACTCTATAATTTGGTTGCAGTCTTCGTCAACCCTTATTCTCACAAAGTTTTTGTGTTGGTTCCGGAACTAACAAGCATGGTAACCATTAAAACCTGGCACAGGCCACACTTTCCCATCAATTCAGGAATCTTAAAGTCTCTTCAGAGATCTCTGTCTCCGCCTTTCCTACTCCCCTGTGAAAATTCAGCTTTTGATTTGATCATCTGTAATAAAACCATAATAAAAGCAAATGTGCACAACTTTCTCAATTGCAGTTTTCCCTTAATATCCCTTTGTTAGAATTTCACTTTCCCTAAACTTCCCATTTCCCTAGTACTTCAACTTGACTAAAATTAACCTCCTTATCAACTTTTGCTTAAAGTGATTATGCTTCCTGTCGGTGTCACATAGCCACTCAACCTCCAATGTGCTGTACTCAGCCTCATGCTTTGCTCTCAATTGCCCTCTCTGATTTATCTTGTTCTGTGCTTTTGATTTGCATGTTAAGCTTTGTCCTACATGAGCAAACTGACTTTATAAGAAAATATGCTAATTTTTCTATTTCAGTGTGTGCCTCTATGTGTCATGTTGATGCATTGTTTATTTGTTTCTGAAGAATTCCTATGTGTGGTTATTGATGGAATTCACCAAGACATATCTTAATAAGCTTGCATCATGACATTTAGCCAGATATGATAATAAATGGCTATGGGGAGGACAGTTTTTCATTTAAATAGCATTTTAGGTTAACTCATTGTTTTCGGGTCTACAGTATATCTATATCTACATTAAAACAGTGTTTTAATAGTAAAGGCCTATATTACAGGGCTGCAATAAATGCCATTAAAAATGTATGTGAAATACCGTTATGTTGTATTTATTTTATTTTATTTATTTATTTATTAAATTTTTATACCGCCCTTCTCTCAAGAGACTCAGGGCGGTGTACAGCCAGCAA
>JANHFT010001360.1:248578-260630 GCA_032467955.1 Pseudoxenodon macrops
GGTTTGGGTGGGGGCGTGGCCAGGGGAGGGAGGTGAGTTCCACCACCTTTTCTCTGAGAAAAAAAGCCCTGGTAACATGATTTAGATAAAGGAGCCCACATGGAGAAATGCCAGCACACCAGCACTGGAAGTTTGAAAGCGAAATAGAGAGAAAAATTACTTTGTGAAAGTATGGAGGTGTAGGAGGTTATGGGTGAACTCAGAGAAACAGGATGAGGGGATCAAGCAAGCATGCATTTATTGGCTGAAAAATGTCTCCATTCAACTATTAGCCAGAAAAGACATCTGTCAATTTACTTGTGGTTCTCCAAATATAGAGACAAGCAACTATGTGGCAGGAGCCTGAATAAATCTGGAAATAGTCAACCTGGCTCCCTATGGATGTGTTTTGAAGTGGACTCAAAGGAACTAGAAACGGAATGAGTGGTTATCTTGAAGAGACTTCTATAATATGTTCCTTCTTTGCTTGCCATTTACCTCCTCAGTTCCTAGTAAAATACTTGGTTTGAAGCTTCCATTAGAGATTCCTGCTGGAAGAATTTTGGCCTACTTTTCTTCTCTCTTCCTCACTTCAGCACTACTTGAGTTCTTTGGAGATCTTCCAAAACAGCATAGTGTCATCACAATATTATAAAAGGAGGAGAAATGAAAGCAGCCTGCATTATTTTCTTTACCTTCTCTGTGTCTCTTTTCCAGCAAAAATTAACCGTGAATTGGCCAATCCCTTTTGGTAACTAACTAGTGCCAGGAGCCAGAGCAAAACAGATCAAGGGAATATAGTGTATGCAAACTGATCTTGTCGTGAGTTTGGAATTCACTGTCTTGATTTGTAGGATAATATCATATATCTGGGTGAAATATATGGTGCTTTTTAAAATAAAATTCCTATTTCTGGAATTATTTAAATAGAATAAAAAAGGAAGAGATTTTAGTTTATTGAGTTCATTGAATTTAAATGAATGCAATTCACGTGGGATAAGAATAGATTTGATAATTGTATATCATCTAAAAAAGTAAAGAAATTGTTAATGAAGACTGTAAGAGAAACTAAAGGTAATAAAGAATTATAAATAGTGAATAATAAAGGAAAAAAGGAAAAAAGAGAAGGAAAAGAGAAGAAGGAAAAGGAATACTATAAAGAAGTGAGTTCCAAGCTTCTTGACAGCAGTTATATATATTTTTTCTTAGTTCTCTCACTTCAGGTTATATCATAATTTCCTTCTTTCCGTAAGCTACCCTTCAGAAATGTATATGTCACAATTCATATTCTTTTCCTAAGATACTATCTTTTGGAGACATGTCAAAAGTGCTTTTAAAATGTAGAAAGAGATCAAAATGCTGATGCAGTTGGCCACAGATCAAACTGATGGAGGTTGCAATCTATAAGACACCCAATTGTCTATATCAATCCAATATAAACAAATTACTTTGTTAATTAGTGGTGGCAGTCCCAATTATTACATAAAACTTATTGCCTAAATATATATTTTATATAAGAAAAGCTAGTGCCTAAACCTTTGAAGTTATTCACTTCAGGTGAACTGCATATTAGCTGTTTTGTAGAAGCTGGTGTGTAATTTGGATTGGGCTCCGGTTTGGAAAGAGAAAGAAATGAATATTACTGTCCTGCTAAAAGTCTCAGTGGATTTATACCTTAATCTGTAAACTGATATGACATAGTACACACAGCGCCTGTTCCCTATAGCTGCTTTTCCAAAAAGAAACAACATTTTGAGTTAGTCATGTAGTTCAAATGTAATTTGTGGTTTGGCTCTTAACTTCACAACTGTAATATAATGGAAAGGTTTCCCTTTGGTATGCTTAGTCTGATTATTTTTTCTGTGCCATGCTGTGGTCTTGAGATTGAATGTCATTTTGTCAATTTAGATCTTAGAGATGGTTTGTCAAAAGCATTGGTACTTCAACATTTATCAGTGCCAACTCCAAAAATGGATATAATTACTACATAGGTTCTTGTCTTTGCATTACAAATACTAATCTAGGTAGGCAGCAATTGTCTTTACCTTTCAGCTAGAAACATTCCTGAAACTTTATGTGTAAAGGAGCTGTGGATTAGATGTATGGATTGTTCAGAATGAAACCACTTTAAATTGAATAATATTTCGGGGGTGGGGTTGGAGATTTAGCAAAGGCTTAAGATTCTTCCATGCTAGTGAATGGGTGTTTCAGTTGCTTTACTCAGACCTGATTGTGATCCTGTTTTGACTGGCCAATTGAACTGCACATTTTTAGCACAAATCTAAGAATAGTTGTTCAAGCATGAGAACTGCTGAGTTCAATGAGATGTACTCTCAAAAAAAAATTACCTTTTGTACTCTGGACTCTCTTTTTATCTCCCTTAAGGAAATAAATTAACCCAACTTTTTTTCTCTTTTCTTCCACTTCTATTTAATATTGTGTGTGATTGAATTAATGTAATAAAAGGATTTAAACAAATCCAATATGTTCTTTGTTAAGTAATTAATTATTCCATGTGCTGCAGTGCATTCAAATCATTAAGACTCTAACCATCTAATTGACATTTGCTTCTGCATCTGTGTACTACTTTCTTCCCTTCAAACTACTGAGAAATTTATTTTTGTTATCTGGTGACCACTCATACTTATGCCCAGAAGAGAGAGAGAAATGGAAGGAACATGCTTTGAAACATTCAATACAGTCACAATCATTTTTTTTTAAACACTAGACGTTTATTTAGATTTTTTTTCTCTTTCCTGACCTTATAGATTAGAGGATAAATTCTAATTTGTAACATCAGAATATAATAGCCAAATATATAATACAATAAATTGCATTTGTACACATAATACAAAATTTGAGGTAGGGCCTCAAGGATAATGATATTCTTTTTAATGAATAATGATTAATATATCATAGGCGCTATATAAGATATATGTATATATATGATACACATCCTTTGAAACATAAATGCTTTTCATTAGCTTATACGTGGACAAAATATAACTTCCTGATTAGGGTACATATCTTTATCCATAGGCAGCAGTACCCTATAGAATGCCTGTAAGTATTTATGACATTACGCAAGTAATTAAGAATTAACCTATTCGATGATAGGTCCACAATAAAGTGCCTAAAACTACAATCCTATATACTCTTACTTGGGAATAAGTCTCAATAAAGACAGTGAAACTCACTCCTGAGTAAATCGGCATAGGACTGCCCTGTAAAAGACACAAAGTACACTACTGTATATACTCTAGGTGATGGACAGCAATATATTCTAGTCAAATATTAATTTTATTCTTAACAATGAAATACACCTATAAGGCAAATGGTTACCTGAAGATGTATTTAAAACATGGTGGGCAAAATCATACTATTGCAAGCAATAAAGTCTAGCCCAGCTTTCACATTTTAAATTCAACCTGTTGAAAATACAACACTCACTCCCTCTTTCTTTGGTTATTGGCTGCCTCGTGGTAACAGAAAGGCAGAAGCCATTATTATCATAAACTCATTTCCCCCCCACACTTCTTCCTCTTCAGCCAAAGATGGAATGCTACATTCCAGGCCACTATGCAAAGTTTTAGTAGATGCAAGAAGTTTAGCTATGGTTTTGGACAATAGAATCATGAACCAACTCAGAAAGTGGCCAGCATATACCCAGATCCTTGCAACTAAAACATGCCACCTATGCTTTTGGCTTACATTATTTCTATTCAAATAAATATGCCCTAAGAAAAACACATATTTTCAAGACATTTAGTAAGGCTGCAACTTCCTTTGTTTTTTAATCGTTAATTAAACAAATTATTGATCATTCATTAAACAATGATTATTCTCCATAATTACACTTAATCTTGCACTGCTGTGGTTCCAGTTTTTAACAAGTGTGCCAAGCTAACAGGTACAGCGTTCTTTTCCCCAGAAGAAAAGCAGTTGGCTAATGCAAAAGGAATCAAAGCAAAATATGAAGCTATTTTATATTGAGTCCAATCATTGGTCAATCTAGCTTAAAACTGTTTATACCAAGTAGCAGCAGCAATTTGCCGTGGCTGATGGCAACAGTTAGAGTTTTCTGTCGAAAACACTTCCTAGGAACCACCTAACAAACACTACCGCTGCACACTTGTTCTTACTTTCACCCTCACCTATGTTCGGTTGGGATGTTCCATTCAAGTTACCTATTAAAGGACAGAAGCTATTACAATAGCAACACCTGCTAGATTAACCTGTCCTTACAGCAAAGGAACCCCTGCCAAGCTACAACTGAAAGCACTAGCATTTATTTCCTCGTTTTTGTCAACCTGAAATAGAAAACCTGCAAAAGGTGCCATTTAATAAGAAACAAAGAAAAATAGCATCTGCATGAAAATAGCAGTTAACTCTAGCAAGGGATCACTATGAACTATGCAAGGGTACACATATGCTAAATGGTATGGCAGAGCAATGAAGATGCTAAATGCTATTTTATTGCCACACCTCCTCCCTCCATAATTGATGTGCAAAGCACACCAATCCAATCAATGGTGCAGAACATAACAGAACTTGATAGAAAGAATAACTTGATCCAAATTAAACATAAGCCTAGATACATTTCAAATCATTTTGGTAAATAAAAGTTAAAACCACTTTTCTTAAACAAAGTGCCTGTGGGTCAAACCAAAACGTATTCTACAGGTAACTATAAGGAATTTGAAGGTGGAATATTTTTGCATTGTTCTTCATTTTAATATATACATTAAGAAGAGTACATCTGATTCATTAAAAATTGACTTCATTTGGTTAGACAAATATGCCACAGAGACAACTTACATTAAATTTCAAGACTGTTTCTATTATTTGTAAGATCAACAGTTATAGAAATAGATATGACATTTTTCTGCAATATGGCTTTTTATTTTACTCTTATTCATTTTTAAAAATTACATTTACTAAAATATTTTATGATGTTCAGGATGTGCTCATAAAATATATGCATTTGCTACTAGACAATCCAAAGAGCTGTAAAATACACATTATTTGTTTTCAACAAACCAACTTTTGTTGGGCAGATTAGAGACATACTATATTTGAGTAAATTTAAAAATGAAATGGTTTTGTTCTCAGTGAAAAGGTCACAGAAGCCTAGCCTGATTTTCTTTCTCTTCTTAATGTTCTGATTCTATACCAAAGGTGATTCGACATAAACTAATAATTAGGCTGTTCGTGTTGAACACCCTCGACTGAAGCTTCAAGTCAAAAGTGGTTTCGCCATCAAATTCAGTGGAAAATTACTACCATTTGAACACCGGGAATAATTTAAAAGCAGTTATTTTTCTCCACACAATAAAATTAGAAGCCAATGTTTGCTTCAGGAGGTTCATTTCTTAGTCAAGCTAAAACTGCATAGTTCTGGTCCAGATCAGGAAAATGCTCTGGATATTTTAAAATAATTATGTAGGTTTTTGTGGCATCAAGAGGTAATTTATAAAACATTGTACAGAAATGGACTGCTTTAATGGCTGACCTTTAAAATATTATACAGACCGAGTTCTTGTTTGTGAAAAGCACATGCCCTATAGGTCCTACATCAAGAAGAATGCAGCTTTTAACAGCTTCCCTTTTCAGCATTAATTTTAATTATTACCAATGTTTCTGCACATGGCTGACAACAAACCAACCCATGAACATTTTTTAGGTGTGCTTTAAAACATGCCATGTATATTTTCCTTTCAATGTTCTTTCAAATTCATGAGTTCTAAGAAAACCATCTTATCAACTTACTGAATAAGGAGTCAATTGCCAGATATTTGTTTTAAGTAATTTTTAAAAAATGGTTGATCTCCAGTTTGGCTTCACCTTGCTGTGGTTTCATTTATGAACAGCAATGAGATAGCAGACATAAACTCCTCCATTCCTAACAGAAATGGAGTCAAATCAACAAATAAAATTATTTGAGACAAATCATTGGCCAGTGTACCAGAAAACTATTTCTACAAACTGACAGCCAGACCCATTTATTCATTCACTTGAATTTATAAGCTGGTCAATTTGCATGGATTCCATTTTTTAACCTAAAATTTCCAAGAGTTAAAAATTGAATTGTAGCACATAACATATGTGTTTTTGCTTGGAATATAGTTCTTCAATGTTCTATGATATTGTTGCTTTCTTGACTCCCAGGAAAATATGTTGGCTGCAGGGCTATTACTGTCTCATTTTTACAGTATTATTGGAACACTAGCATTTACCTCCAGTAAAGTTTGAAATAACAACTAATTGGCTGTGCTTCCCACTAACATATCGTTGGTAGAGGTGGAAATGGTCTTTAATTGATATTTGTTTGCTAATATTTTTACTTTCTTTTGTAATAGTTTTGAATATTCTTTCTGAATGTTTTACCAAATTTAAAATAATGGCAGGAAGATCATTAAGAAATATACAATGTATACTGTATACATTGTCAAATATACAATTTGATTAAAAAATGTATAAGGTCAGACTGAAAATAAAATATGCTAGTTTCTTCCACTGTGTTGTTTACTTTTTAAAAAAAAACTATAGTAGTTAATTATTCATTTCCGTGTGCAACAGATTTTTATTCCACAGCTCCTAATGCCTACAGAAGTTAATTTTCCAGCTCATGTTTATGAAATTTCGTTATGCCAAGAACAAGAGGTAGTTCTTGAAAACATAACTTGGAGAAGAAATAAATCCCAGAACAAATGTAAAATAGCAGTTTCCCACTGAATCATCTTGCAAAAGGGCCCTCAGCACTAAATTTAGGCTGCTAAGCTTGTAAAAAGCACTTAATGCTTCAAGCTACAGGAGGATCAACGAAGAACCTTAAAGGCACAACACAACATACTGCCAATCACCTACCACAATGGTTCTCAACCTGTGGTCCATGGACCCCTAGGGGGCACGATATTATCACAGGGGCCCCGCAAAAGCTTGAAGAAATATTATGATTTAAATCTTGAGTTAAATCTTGAGGGGGTCTGTGGCCACTGTCTGTGGCTACATAAGGTATGTAAGTGAAGAAAAGGTTGAGAACCATCGACCTTTTTCATGAAATTTCACACGTCCCCTCATTTCATTGGAACCTTTTGGATGAAAATCCCAGCAAATTGTAATAAGTATCATAAGCTAGAACAGGGTTAATAGATTTTTTTAAAATCTATTTTCTATTCCAACTGATGACAATTTGTTTAATTGTGCTTCTCCTTGGCGGCTCAATGATTGACAGTCATCCAATAGCGGGAAAGAATTGGCCATGCTATTTGCCCCATGAAAGAGAAAGTTCAGCAAAAAGATTTCAGGCAACACTTTGGCACGTCTCATACCCACCTAAATGTCAATTATTTCCATGAAGTGATCTAAACACATTTTTAAAGGGTTTTTTTTCACTAAAAATAGAGGAAAGTGCTGAACTTTGGCTGGAATACACCCCATTTTATATATTTAATATAAATATAAAATAAATATTTTGAGAAATATTTTTTAAACTTGCAACAAAATTTAGAGTCATTTTAGTTTTCTCTTTTTACATTTGCCACACCCACCCACCCCAAGCAAGATGAAATCTGCCTATCTACAAACACATATTTTAAACACAAGAGTTACCTGAGACCCTGTAATGTGAAGACAAATAGACAAAAGGAATTAAAAACAGTCCCCTGAAAGAAGTACAATTAGTTCAGCTCTTACAAACACAAGGAGTGGAGAAGAAGCAAGCAAGCTACTGTATTCTAGAATTCACCACCTCTACACTGGTTGCTAAGATATTTTATAGGGACATATAACAGCCCTAGAACATGCTACATGAACACTGATCACTTTTTAAAACCTCAGAGATGCATGTATAAAGTACAAGAGGATGCTGTAGGTTACAATTGTGCCCATTATTAAAAGGCATGTCTATCTCATCCGTGGGTACTGCATTTACAATGAATTGGTTTGTTTCAGTAGAGTTCATTGTTCTTACGAAGCTCTCATCCCAAACTACTTAATAGATTAAAATTATTTAGTAAATCAATACTTGTACAGCACTGTATATACTGCAGGAAAATTCTATGGGCGACACTGTGTGCAGGAATGCAATGCAGAGTTATCTATGGAAGGAATGCCATTGAGCTAAATTCTTGCTCTTTCTTGAGTAAGAAAGTTTCTTTACCATCGCAACTCATAAAGGTGGATTATGATGTGACTATGGAATGACCACATGATGGGAGTGGGTGAACGAAAATAAGGTGTGCACACCTCAGAATAGTTGTTCTGAGGAAGAATCTGTCTTTGTGAAGTTATGTATTATATATCATCATAACAACAACAACTATTATTAATACTACATTGATATAGAATAGGGTCAGGGTTGAGCTATTTTCCCCTCACCCTGTTGATTGAAAGAGAAGAATACATCAAAAGGCTGTATAAATAACTTTGTAAGAAAAGAGCAGGGGGAAATCACACAGCTGAACTACAGAGCTAAATACTAGTAACTGTTCTGTACGTGGAAGCTAAGATAAATATTCTGCTATATCAATATAAAGTTAGGCACAAATTATACGATGGCTTCTTCAGAAGTAAAAGTTAGAACTCAAAGAGTGAAGAAAGGAACAGAAATCAACCTGGGACCAACCTGACATTAGGATCTCTTCAGTGTGCCACGAAAATCAAGAAGCATAGGAATAAAAGGATGGGGAATGCTGAATTCTTGAAATTAATAAATTAGTGCAGGGGTGCCCATCTGCCTCACCTTGATATTCCTTTTTAGCAGAGAAATACAGCTTTGTGAGACATTGTCAGTATGCCTTGCTTTCCTTTGCTTTGTTTACTATATACAACTTTTTTTAAAAAAAAATCCTGAAAGGCATATTCATCTTTCTCCAAATCTATGCTAAAACACCATCCTGTATGAGTGCATTATATTAAAAGGCTGCACGTGGTAAAAAAGCAGCTCAGTGATGCCAAAGTGACTAGCAGCCACTGAATGGAAGACATATTGGCAGAATCAGTGGGCCACATCCAACTCCTAGGGCGCAATATTGAAGAACTCCGTTCAGACTCAAGTGAGGCCCTTCTGCACTTAGATAGCGAGGTAGGAATCTAGTCTCAGCTGTTGTGTACCGTTCTTAGCTGCATCCTCTCCTTTGTTCCATGCATCCAAATCCAACTTCACTTCTATGTGTGACAAGCATAGTGACTTAAGCTCCGGATGAGCATAGATTTCGAGCTACAGTATTTTAAGTTGAAAACTCAGCTTGTTCAATAAGCAGTGGAAAATACTGGCTTGAGGCACCAAGTTTCAGAACTGGCCAGGCTTGGCAGCAATAGAACCACTGGCCTGATGTGTCTACTATTACATAAAAATAGTTGCTATCACACATTTTCATTAAAATACAAGACTGATGGTATCTTGGGAAATACAGGTATGAAAAATGGATTTGTCCCGAATGCAGCCTTACTACTTGGTTGTCAGCTTTAGACAGTTTTGCATATACAGCAATCTGATTCAATGATTCCTAGGTCTAATTTAATGTCCCTTAAAATTAATGAGCACAAATGTGATAAACCCAGTCAGGGAAAGCTGGTCAGCTTAACTCATTATCTTTGCTTTGCCCTTGCTGGCTTTTTCATATCATATAATTATGCAAAAGATACTTTTGTGCTAGGTTGGTTGGTTGTTTTTTTAAGATCCCAAGAAGATAAGAATCACAGGTGTACAACCTCCTAACAAGTTAACAACCCAGTGCTGTACAAAGTTGCCAATCCACTGGTCTATCAGTAACAGTGAAGCAATGTTCTCTGGGTGTCCATATGGTGTCAGCAATTGGATTATTGTATTCTACCCATGTGGCTGCAACAAACAAACCAAATTATGTAAATTAGCCCTAAGAGCAAAATTGGCCCAGCATTCACAAAACAATTTATCCTACTGCAACATCTGTTACCGTTCTACAGTGAAGAATTCCTTCCTGGCACCAATGGGTATGAAGAACAAAATCTAGTACTTAAAGTGGTCTATCTAGTGTTTACTGTGAGCATGCAACAATAAATCTTACTTCCTAAAGAACCACTTTCAGAGAGGAGAAGAGAAAGAAAGAAAGAAAGAAAGAAAGAAAGAAAGAAAGAAAGAAAGAAAGAAAGAAAGAAAAAGAAAAAGCTGTACAACATCGTTACAAGTAGGAGAATTACTAGGATTGCATTTCCAATTCAAAATCTTTTGGTGGCAGTTTAAGTCCAAGGGAAGATGTTCCCAGTGGGTCTATCATATTCTGATAACGTACACCACGATGTTTAGCCAAAAATGGCCCCCAATCTGGCTGTGGAGAGCAGACCAACTTGAGCCTCTGTAAGAGAAAGGAGAATCAGTTACAAATACAGATCAGGATCAGTTGACATTACTCAATGTTAGTCTAGACAACAATATTAAAGTATCTGCAGTACAGAGTTTGTTTAGCTCAAGATCAATACATAAAAACTCCATTTACTTATGTAGCCATCACCATCATCAATTATCTCTCCATTAGAGTCACTAGTGACTAAGCTCAAATGCCATGGCAAATGTGCTCAATTGCTTAACCAAATCATCTGAGCAGTTGCTTCCTGCATCAAGATAACATGACTTCTGCTTAGCAAATTTCTCAAATAATGCAGTGATGACCAGGAAGGTAATAAACAGCAGGAAATAAAAAAAATATTTTAATTATCATATTACAATTTTATTTCTATCTGCAGGCAGGAAACTAGGATATTTCTGCAGAGTTTGAGGCAATGAAAATCTGAAGTTTGTGTTCAAGATATAATTTGATACATGTTACACAGAAAAAAGGAAACATATTTATGATAGTATTAAAGGGAACAATTATATGTTTACTACCTATTAAAGGCAATTGAGTCTCCATACCAATTATTTTAATTCTTGCTTAATTACCACTTTGCAACTTATGCCTCCCCAATCAATTGCAATAAACTGAGAAGCTCAGGAAATATTCTGCTGAAAATGAAATATGAACAAATTGTTTTAGATGGAGTCGGGGGAATTTTGCCTTATCTTGAACCTCACTGGATGTCTATTTCTCTAGTAAAATAAATAAATACAGTTCTTTTAAGAGTACAATGCTATTAAGGGTAAAATGCTATTATAAATCAACTTTGAAAGTTTCTAGAATATCATTCTTATCTTTGTTGTTGGGTAATGTGAGAGACCCTAAGCAAAATGCACAAAGTGTGGTTTCCCCCCATATTTTATTTATTACAGTATGTTCCTCACATTGGAACTATCTGTGGTATGATTTTTTTTTGGAAATGTCCAAGGATTTCTTACAGGTACATATATTAGAGGTATGTTTTGAATTCATCTGATCCCAACAGTCATCTTCAGGTGCTTCTCATTCATCCAAAGGAAACAATGAACAATAATAACCACAGAGTAAAACTTTCTAAATATGATTTTGGAAACATATGATTGGCCAATGCTATGCTAAATTCTGAAAAAAGGGGAGCAGAGTAGAAGGCATAGGAGTTACCTCAATGAAGTTCCCAGGAGCTAGATGCATTTTTATCACAAACATAACAGGAATCCAAATAACAGAGCAAGCCAACATCAACCATCCTAGTACCATTGACCAGCCTGGATAATGATAGTTGCCATACGTCATTGGCTCCCACTTATAGAAGCTGAAGCAAAGGATGAACTAGAGGGGGGGGGAAACCACATGTGATTATCATTGATATGAAATGAATATGCACAATTTCTATTAAAGTATAAAGAATTGTGTGTATAGATATACAACTTCATAACAATAAATGACTGTACAGGTAGACCTCAACTTACAACAGTTCATTTAGTTACCATTCATTGCACCATCACCAAGGTCACATGATCAAAATTCAGACACTTGGCAACTGATTCATATTTATGACTCTTGTAGCATCCCAGGGTCATGTTATCTCCTTTTACGGCTTTATGACAAGCGAAGTCAATGAAAAAACCAGATGCACTTAACAACCATGTTACTAATTTAACAACTGCGGTGATTCACTTAACAAATGTGGCAAGAAAAGTCATAAAATGAAAAGGGCA
>JANHFT010001360.1:268949-280132 GCA_032467955.1 Pseudoxenodon macrops
CATCCATCCATCCATCCATCCATCCATCCATCCATCCATCCATCCATCAATCATCTACCCTCCATCTCCCTCCCTCCCTATTTATCTCCTGTCTATCTATCTGTTTATCTACAATCTCTCCTTTTCCCTCTCTCGTTCTCATGGCGCAGTGGTTGGAATGCAGTATTGCAGGCTAATTCTACCCACTGCCAGCAGTTCAATTCTGAGTGGCTCAAGGTGGACTCCTGTCCTTCCGAAGTCGGTAAAATGAGGACCCAGATTGTTGGGGGCCAAAGGCTGACTCTGTAAACCACTTAGAGAGGGCTGTAAAGCACTGTGAAGCGGTATATAAATCTTAAGTGCTATTGCGATTCCCTCCCGGAAAGGGCCTTACCAGCGTTCTCCTCCTCCTCCTCCTCTCTCCGTTCGTTCTCCGTTTCCCCTGCCGGCAACTTCTCTTTCTCTTTGTCCCCTTCCTCCTTCTCCTTCTCCACCTCAGCCCTGTGCACCTTCTGGTTGGCCCCAGTTTTTGGGCCCAGGACGCGAGATTTCAGGCACGTGTAGACTTCAGCAGCTTTCCCCATCACGTCCTTGTTCGCTTTGTAACGTCGAATCTGATGGCGACCGAAAGAAAAGTTCAACCCGGTCCAGTCCGGAAGGGCAACTCCAAAGGGCTCCCACAAGGGCAGCTATCCGAACCCTTCAAGCTCCATCAATTAGGACGGTTTCTTAAGTCTACACACTCCGGTCAGATTGATTGTACCATGTTTCTCCAAAAATAAGACAGGGTCTTATTTTATTTTGACCCCCCCCCGAAATAAGCACTTGGCCTTATTTTCGGGGAGGTCTTATTATTTTGGAGGTGCAGGAGGCAGCGAGCGTGGTCACCTCATGGCTGCTGCTGGGTTTTGGGGAGGGCTTATTTTAGCGCATGCGCTCAAAAGCCTGATTGGGCTTATTATCCGGGGTGGTCTTATTTTCAAGGAAACAGGGTAATGTTGGGCAGCATCTATTAATGTGTTAAAAGCCAAGTCCATAAACTTTCTAACTAAAATATGCAACTTGTCTCTACACACAGCCTCTGATGGGAAGAAATATAACTCCAATTTGTAAAGGTTGGATCAATTCTTGGAAGTCACTGAGATTATTGGCTATTAGGCTTGATGTCACTGTGACTATCTCTGAAGGCCATCTGCTGGGAGATTAGGGGGCCTCCTTGTGTAATTGTTTGACCACTATAAGAACAGACTGCTGAGCAAGATGAACCCATGTCCTTATGTTCTTAACCTAATTAGCTTTGGAACCCAGATACAACCAATTAGAGGTTGCCACAAGTGGAGATAGTTAAAGCAACTTTTTATATTCCAAGTCATAAAAATAATCAAGGAAAGGGAGAGAGGAAAGATCAAATAGGACATTACAAACTTTTAATCTAACTGAATCTGTATGCGAGGGTCAAATGGAATAAGTGAAAAGTAACTTTTGAAAAGGCTATCAAAGCAAAAGAAACGTATACTCTTTAGATTAAAGGGAGAATAAAAAATGAGAAAAAGTCAGAGGATAAAGACTGAACTAGGAAAAGTTTGAGGGAAGTGGATGCTGGTATCTCTCAATTTCTACTCTGAATCTCTACTTCTTTGCAAATCTTGCAATAGTGTTGCACAGAGCTTGATCATTTCTCAGTGAAAGACAAAAAAATAAGGTGTTCCTGACCAGTTGACTCTTTCCTACATTTTAGGCTTGGTCTATCAGTTTAGCATAGAAGTAAATCACTTTTCCCATAGATAACATACTCCCAATAATCATAGTGCCTGGGGACAAGAGAAGCAAAGAGCAACTACTTGAAATTCTGTATCAGAAGCAAGAAGAGAGTTCAGTTTTTATCCACTCTAAGGACAAACGTAACTTGTAAGGATACTCTTTTACAAGAGAGCTTTCCTCTTCCAAGTAAGTCTGCAATGTGTTTCTATTACAATAAAATAGCACAAATGAGCAATACAAATCTTACGAGGAGGTTCTAAAGTTGAAATGCCATACAATATTTCTAGTTAGTATTCAATTCATTTACAATCATTCAATTTAGAAAATGTAAAGAGAGCTGCCTGTCATTTAAATGTTTCCTTCTTGAGACATACAGCAGCATGCAATATCCCATTTATAAACAACATCTGGAGCAGTGTTTCAAAATATTGCTGTACTTCAAAGCTACATGAGGTTGGGGAAAGCACTTTACTTCAAATCTATACACAATGTAATCCTGGTAGGAATATTTCCAACTTCAGAATCTGAGATGTGTCTGCAGCTTATTTATTTATAAATCCTTCTCTTGACTGAAGATATGTATGTCTTCCATTGGTTCCCATGGAAACAGGGTATGAGCATCATTTGGCTTTGAAAGGTCTTGTGAATAGTTATTTCTGGGCTAATCTACAGTATTGGCAATTTTGTAGAAGGTGAAATCTTCTCACAAGTGATATAGGTTTATTTAGACAGATTTCTCATTCCTTCTCGTAAAGTCTGGAATCTTTCAAATCATTATGATTTTTGGGTTGTGTAGATGTAATAAAGAAAACTCTGACTATTAAAATCAGGGCCTTTTCATTTCTGTTTAAGGAAAAGTACCTCATTCATTCATCCATCATCTTCTATAATGGCAAAATGTGGGCCAATATAGTAAAGAATGTATGTATAACGAAGTATTCTTGGGATCAAAGGTAAAAATAATTAGTCTGCTATATACCGGTATTTCAAATTAGCACTTGTTTTTAAAAGTAAAAATAAAACTGTCAGCATGGAAGATAGATATAATAACTTTTAGAATCTTCCAATTTAATGGCAGTATACTATCAGGTAGCAATAGCTGGTACCAGAGAACAAAACATTCCTTTGTTCTGTTTGGCCATTATGACATCACCCTTGCAATTCCTTTTATAAAAATGAAATTCCATGAATGTGCCAAGTTCTAAATTATAGCTAAAAGCCTCCCTTAGAAATCCCAGATCTCAACACGCATACCAGACCAATTATAAATCTCCTTAACATTGAAGGATGGCAACAGAACATTAATAACAACACTCTTTATTGACATCCCTTTTGACCTTTGGTAACAAAGCAGTGTTATTAAACACCATCAGCCTCTTCAGGAGAAGAGGATGCTGTTCTAACCAGTAGATAGAAAATTGCTTTTTCTATAAAAGGAGATTTAGTCACACCGGATGACCTAGAACATCTTATGGCATTATGGAAAACAGGCAAACAAAATATACAGGGGAGGATCATTACAGCAGAATAATGATATTTATGCAAATATCATATATATGGAAATCACACTTCACTTTTAAAGTCATAAACATGCTACAGTTCTCAGTAATAGACTGTTCTACAATAGTCCAACCAAATTAAATAAATTTGACTTTTAGCTTAGATACAGTCGTTACTACGCATGCCTGTCTGTATTCAGAAACTCTGCTTTCCAAAACAGATGTATTGTCAATTCATACTTAATTGCAAAAAGAAATGTCTTAATTGTCTTAAAGTACCTGCAAGAGCATGGATAGACCATATTGTCACAGGCAATACTTGTTTTTTTAAAAGGCAATATTTGCAGTTACAGAGTGGGAGGGAGGGGAATAGTGATGTCATCATCCAAAAGGGCAGGTTTGAATTGTCCGGGCTTTTTAAGGAGGGGGCTGAAGTTTCCAGGGGTGGGTTCTAACTTACCTCACCGCCTTTTGCTGCCTCCCGTGCTGCGTGGGCGTGCCTTGGGCGCGCGCACATGTGCAGTAGAAAAAAGCCCAAAAAAATTCCCCCCCCCAAAAAAAGGCTGGAAACAACATGGTGGCACATGCACAGTGCTGGAAACTTGGCTTCTGCGCATGCGCAGAACAAAAATAAATCCGAAAAAAAATCAAAAAATATTTTTTTCCCAAAAAAAACATTTTGAAAAAAAAGATGGCAGCACCCACGGAGCAGAACCGGCTCTGTGACGTCACCAGTGGCCTACTACGTACTCAGTAGAACTGGTCCGAACCGGTAGGAACCCACCTCTGGAAATTTCTTCTTGAAAAGCCTATTGAGCTATCAGCCATAGTTTACTAGAAAAATTGGGTCAGCCAAAATCAAAACTTTGCCACCAAATTTGAGCATCACTATTCTTAGGCTTCCAAAGAACACACAAATGTGGATGGAACCACATCTAGTCCATAGGATACACACTCGTATCCTAGAGAAGAGAGAGTTATGAACATTCTTCCAATGTACAATAATTAATATTTACTGCGAGCAAAGTTTGGGTCATTCTTTGTAAGAGATGGCAGCATAAGAAGGATGAGGAATCAATAACATTCTCATCTCCATTGGCAGGATCATGAAGTCTTCCATTGATGGAACAAGTCCTTCCATTTGGAGACAGTAGTTACATATTGTACTGGTCATAATTCTGTTTTACAATTTTTTTATTTTCTATCAATGCATCTGTGTAATTAAGCTCAAATATGCCCTCATTCTTCAGTCATATATTCCAGTTGAAATATTTATGTGGATTGGCCTTGAAAAATCATAAGAAATACATTAGTTTGTAATCATTTTTAGAACCCTAATCTTGACTACTGCACGCCTACATATTTATTTGAGGGCTGTATTAATTAGTGTAGATTATATGCTTCATTATTACTTTTACATGTCTTACTAAGTCATATTCACATTAATGATAACAACTTACTATTTATTTATTAACTTAATCAGTTTTAATATAATTTTAAAAGTCTTAAACATTGCACTTGATGGAATTTCCAAAAATATTTGGTTAGATATTTTTAGACGAATATTTTGCAATGTTAAATGAATAACATTTTAAAGCTTGTATTTGTGGAATTATTTGTTACTTATCAATATCCCATTTTTACACGTAAGTACTATTTGTATAACCTAAGAATAACATATCCATTTCTTACCATAAATGTACGAAATGCCAACAAGTTCAAAGATGGCTATTATAACAAGAGAATAAGATGCTGCATAGGTGTCCACAAGCTGCAACATGTACATCCCACCCTAAAATTAAAAACAAATAATTATAAATAGAATTGCCGCAGTCAGCAGGAACCCAGCTAATAATTGCAGTAATAAAAAAGTACAATTACTGCTATTTTGTCACCAAGCCCCTTCTCACTATGAAAATACTCTATGAACTATAAATATAGACTTTTTCAAGAATGTCTATTTTTAATATACCTTTACAACAAAATGTGGAGAGGAGTGTCCAAAATGAAATGAATATCAAGTTAGGTTGTTATACAGTGGTAGAGCTTTGCTATTTGAAACTCCTATATACACCAGAAGTAAAGAGAAGAGGGAATTAGCTCTGCAACCTCTTTGAGACAATTGAAGAATGTGAAGAAAACAGTTCTATAAATTTTATCTGTGTGGCTGCACTCTAGCCCTTACTCAGTCCTTCCACTAATGGTAAATTACATCTTTAGAAATGTCTACAGGTAATTGTCGACTTACAACAGTTTGTTTATGGACCATTTGAAGTTACAACGGCACTGGAAAAAGTGAATTATTTTCACACTGACAACTGTTGGAGCATCTCCATAGTCACATGATCAAAATTCAGATATTTGACAACTGATTCATATTTATGATGGCTGTAGTGTCCCCAGGGTCATGTGATCAACTTTTGCTACTTTCTAACAAGCAAAGTCAATGGGGAAACCAGATTCACTTAACCACTGTTACTAACTTAACAGCTGCACTGATTCACTTAACAACTATGGCAAGAAAGATTGTAAAATGGGGCAAAACTCACTTAACAATAATTTCACTTAGCAACTTTAATTTTGGGATCTGTTGTGGTCATAAGTCGAGGCTTATTTGTATATGCTTAACAGGGCCTTCAGAACAGTCATACATTTTCGTGTAAGTGAAACTTCTCTTCAAACTGCACTTCCTCTGGGGTTAATCTACTCTGGTTTTTCTAATTGTCGGATCTGGTTAAACAGCACATAATGTAATATATGTTTACCTGAGTGATCATAGGAAAACCCATGATGAAAAAGGAAATGCAGCATCCAAGAGTGAACAGTGGCTTGTGGGTTCGTAAATACTTTGGAAATTCATCTGAAACAGATGTCACTATGGTTTCAATAGTGGCAAACTGAAATGCCAAAGAAGAGAGAAAAAAATCAGTGGCAATCAATGAGTAAAACAGCAGATTTCTTGTTAGTTTGAACATCATACGTTAAGGGAAATCCCTTCTCTCACTATGTTTCTGCTTTGTCCATTTAATATTTCACAGATTAGACTTCTGGTGGTGACGTCACAACGTCAAAAAATCATGGGTCATTCAAATGATTTATGGAAGCAGTTTTCATCTTAAGCATTACCTATGCTTAAGTAGTTACCAGTTTCACCACATTGATTCTTCTTGATCTCTTGTCATTCTCTATGTTTATGGCTTCAGCCTTTTTAGAACAATAATGTAGGTGTCTATACAGCATCCTATTCTCCCCATTCAGCAAATTGATCTAAATACTTTTTAAACCCTTCCATTCTTCCATTTTGCTTCAGTCCTTATTTGGATTTCCTTCAGTTCGAAGCATCTGAGTGATATGCTCTGTACAGTCCTGATTAATGTTCATTGACCCTCCCCCACCTTTTTTAATATATCAGTTTAGCAACTGGCTGTACTTTGATAATTAGTCTATAGAGAGTGTTAGTTTATTTTTTATTCATTTATTTGATTTCTATAGCCACTCTTCTCAGAAAATGATTCTGGGAAGCTCGCAATTCAGAAAAATATATTATACATTAAATTATATTAAATCATTTTAAAACATTAAAACCATTAAAACACTAAAAAAATAAAACTTCTAATGTGAGTACATATAAAATAAAACATCTGGCCTGTTAACAATATAGCCAGGAGGCAGGCCGTTGACACATGTAGCGCCCTAGGCTTGGGAGTATAGCAATGTCTATGGAAGGCTAGCAAGTTTGGGGCCATTCTAATCTCCAAAAGAGGCTGTTCCAGAGAATAGGAACTGCTGCAGAAAAAAGTTGAATTCTAGTCCCTGTCAGCCAACATTCTTTGGCTGACAGTATCTGCAGCATGGCCATCCTATTTAATCGAATTAGACAGGTAGTAATTCTTGGGACAAGGTTATCCCTCAGGTACCCTGGTTCCAAGTCATTAGTTATTTGTAAACCAAAGGCAATTATAATAATCTCAAAATAAACGTTGATTCTAACCCTCTATAAATGAATTCAGTGTCACTTACTTCTAAGAAACATGTATAGCATCATCTGTCGTATGCTAAATTTATTAGAAAATCTGTGCTGGATCTCAGCCTGCAACCGCTTAAATTGAAATATTAATTCAATGTACTGTTTACACTCTAAACCTTTAATGAACAAACAGGAAGTTATATTTAAAAAATGATTTATCTACCATTGTGTCCAATCCAAGTGTAAGAAGCATCAAGAAGAAGATTATAGCCCAAAATGGAGACAGTGGAAGCCTAGTTAAGGCTTCAGGATATACCACAAATGCAATACCAGGACCTAGAATCCAAAACAAAATAGACAGAAATCATATCGAGAGCTTAAATAAGAAGCAGTCTTTGAATGGGGGGTGTCATTCTGAACCCTCCAAAAAATCCATTTCAACTTAAGATGACAACATTTAGAAGTCAGTTTCCCCCTTTCCGATTGAATAGTGCATTGCAGGGTCACAGGATGTAGTATTCCAATCATACATTTTGAGCTCAAGCAATCTCCAGAAAAATCTAGCTTTTCACAGAAAGGGGATGGCAAAGATCATTATTAGAACAGCAGGGAGTTAGCTATATACCTATTAAATACAAATATCCCCCGACTGTGAAAGAAAATGTGATATAGTGAAGTATTTCGAGAAACGTATGTGAATCTATAGAGTACATCCTATTTTATTCTTCTCTTAGTGATGCCAAACGGCAACATAGAAACACAACTCCTCTTTAAAATATTTGTCTTCTTAATTGTGCTCCCCCTTGTTTCATTTACTATACACGACTTCCCTCCATCGTTTTTATGTACCATGCATCATCTGTTGGAGAAACTGGTGCCATCCCAATATTTTTATTACAAACTTGAACAATGGTTGGTTTGGCAAAGCTACTGCATAGGGTAGAGCGGTGGGATTCAAAAACATTTACTACCGGTTCTGTGGGCGTGGCGTGGTGGGCGTGGTGTGACTTGGCGGGTGGGGCTTGGTGGGTGGAGCAGAGGAAGGATACTGCAAAATGTCCATTCCCTTCCGATCAGCTGGGACTCAGGAGGCACAGAATCGATTGGGGCTGGGACAGTCAGAGGTGGTATTTACCGGTTCTCCGAATGACTCAAAATTTCCACTACCGGTTCTCCAGAACTGGTCAGAACCTGCTGAAACCCACCTCTGATTGGGTATTTAAACCCAAAACATCTGGTAGGAAACAGATTTCCTTTCCTGAGCTACTCTGTAATATACCCACTGCCCTTTTATTTTAGCAAAGCAAGAGTTAATTTCACAACCATTATATATTTCCCAAAAATGTTGGAAAACTCTTGTCAAACATAAAATACTGCTTGAAGACTTTTTTTTATTTTTATTACTGGTGTGAGGCTATGCAAGAGGCTGACTTTAAAGCCTGCTGTTAACTGGGAGTTTTTCTTGGCAAGAAGGCTTAGGGGATGTTATATATTCATGAACATGCTCTTTCATCTCTTGATTAAAGATTTTTTTTCTTGACTACTACAGATAAAAATGCTGCTTGCAGTAGCTTCTTGCACGTTTGGAAATTAAATTAAGGAATCAAAATAATGAGTTTCTAGAATTCATCATACTGTGGGAAAACCTAATTGCAGGAAATGAAACTGCAAATCTCTCTTGATTGGGATCCTTTAAATTAATTTCATGGAGAGATGGAGGTTATGACCACTGAGAGCTAGATATAGATAAGGGCAGTTGTGGGGCTTCAATACCCATCTGGGAAAAGACAAACATTGACCCTTTACAAAATTAACTCACAATTCAAGCAATAATTCAAGTAGTACCTTATAGTAGTGGAATAATTGGCACTTTACTTTTGGGATAGCCATATTATACAAATATCCACCAAATTTGGTTATTTGGCATTTCAAAGTACACATATAGTCCAGAGGTGGGTTCCTATCGGTTCTATCCAGTTCTATAGAACTGGTAGTAACTTCGTGATGATGTCATGGAGCCGGTTCTGTCAGTGTCTCCATGGGCGCCACCATCTTGAATTTTGCTTCTGCGCATGTGCAGAAGCTAGTTTTTGATTGCTGTGCGCACATGCTTGAGGCGCGACCCTGAGCAAACCAGCAGCAACAAGGTTCAGAACCCACCTCTGACATAGTCATACTACAGAATAACATTGGGCCTTAAGAAAAGGTTGCTATATGTCTGCTTTCATTCATACAACTCTTAGAAACTGAAGTATCTGGATAGAATGGTTGTCCAAAATGAATATTATATATTTATATTAATCAGACATATCCAAGCATGGGCCTCATGCTTCCCTGGACAGCTAGTTATGCAGCCCCACAAGATCTTTTAACATTATTTATACTTATATATACATTAACTATATAATTTATACACAGCCAAAGATAATCTCTTCACTCAATGCAAATCAGGCAAGCCAAAAGGTTGACCCCACCTGTATTCAATAAAGAATTATGAGTACCTCTTTCAAGAAATGAGTTGCAAATTTAACATGATACGCTCATAAAATGAAATTTGTTTGCATGTGATGTGTGATGCAGGTATATACATGTTTTCCCCTGGATCTCATGGGTAACTTGTTTCTGAACTTTAGATCATTGCAGGTTTCAGAGCAAATGGCTATAATCTCTTTACACAGACTCTTCTATCACTGTTGAAATATTTTACAGAAGTATAGAAGGAGCAAATGTTTACATGTACAGTAATTCAGCTTGGACTGGCCCAGTATTTTTTAACCAACTCTTCAATATGTAAAGTCCCCTGTGTTTGTACCCATTAAATAAATTATTATTAAGTGCCAGGAAGGTTTTGTGGAGTCCAAATGTGGTTTAGGAATAGGCAAGCTCATAAGACAATTATCCCAGTGATCAAATAGCTTGAGAATCACATTATCAAATATATGTACATTACCAAGATCATTTGCAAAACTTAAAATTCAAATTACATTTTGACCGATTTGACAGCAAAGATAGAAGAATCAGTTCCATTCTGATTCTACACTGACAATTAAAAACCTGTATAAATAAGGCAATCCTATTATGTCTCATTGCATTAAAGTATCAGTCCAAGGAAGCACTCATCTTAAGAAAAGATTGTGATCTTACATGGTTAAACCTGTCAATATATACAATAAGACAGCCTATACAAGATATGAATAGGGAAGTAGGGCTTTGAGTGCAGCTTGACTAGTAGTTACTTCATGGACACACCTATATAGTTTCCTTAGCAACCATACAGAAGTAGTTTGCTTCTTTCTTCTTTCAGGATATTTTTCCCACTGACCTATAAATGTAATATTTACTGGTGGGGAAAATTAATTAATTTCTTTGTTGCCCTGAGAGGATGTAAAGGGAACTGTCCCAACACAGATACTGTCTCACTAGCTTCTACACAAAGCAAAGATAGGCATGACATGTTATCCTTTGACTTAGATGACAACCATTCTTATAGCATGTATCAAGGTGTTCCAAGTTGTGCCATTTTGCCCAAGTGCTTCATCTGCTCTAATCCATAAGTATATGCAGGATATCTTACACAAAAGAAACCAGGACAAAATCAGTATTGCCCAATAATGCAATATTTTAAAAAAATACATTTATATGAAAAACAAAAGATCTTACCTTGGTCTGCAACATCTTCAATATCCACTTTAAGTTCATTTGCCATGAATCCAATCACTGAAAAGATGACGAAGCCTGCAAATATACTTGTGGCACTGTTGGTACAAGTTACTATCAAGGTGTCCCTGAAGAAAGGAAGGGCAAAAGAAAATATATTTACCAGATTTTTTTTCTTGAGTAATAATGATATAGTAGGTAATGTGTACTGAGTATGTACTTATAGTGTCACACTAATGTCATACCATATTTTTCAGAGTATAAGACACACTTTTTCTCCCCCTAATTGGGGCTGATAATTTGGGTGCGTCTTATACTCA
>JANHFT010001362.1:41363-51476 GCA_032467955.1 Pseudoxenodon macrops
TTCCAAGCAGCCACCATGTTTCCAGTGTCTTCTTCCCCACTTGGAGCTGAACCCAGATGGATATTTCTTCCAACAGCCTGTAATAGCTTGCAGACTTCACCTTATTATGAGCAGCTGCCCTGCTTCTTTACAACAAGAATGGTTTATCAAGTTTCTCTTTAGGAAGCCAGCACTCTTCCTATTTCCCTTTCTAGTTTCTAGTCTTACAGCATTTCCTGCAGGAAGCAACGTCTCCTTTTTCTTGTCTGGTGAATCTAAATTTAAAAAAACCAGATATGATTATCACTAATTTTCTACAACTTAGTCATTTTTCTACAACTTTTTTTTTTGGCTCTTCAAATCGAGCCACAGCTGTCAACTGACTTTTTCATATCTCAAGGATGGTTAAGGAAGATTCATGAATCCCAAATCTATAGAATCCAAGTTTAACCTTGTTCTGTTTTGCTAATGAACTAATTCTTCAAATAGAAAGAAGTTACTTCTGAAATCGAAATATTATTTGAGATGCCAATAGAACATTAATTCCATTTGTTTAAAATAGTGACACTCATTAATTATTGTTTAAACATTAACAGACTATTCTGTCAATATATGTGGCTCTTTGTATTTAATACAAGGTATTCTTGAGACCATGGCTTGCTATCATTTAACATCATCAAGCCCACTTGTAATGTTATCACAGCTACTTGTAATCTTTATTTAATTATTCATAAATATATTAACAATCAAGATTACCTGAATGCTCATAAGAATAACCAACTTCATATCTGTGTAAAACATTCTTTAATTTAAGCCTATTCATACTTCATATGCGTTATCTAAAGCAACAAACTTTCTTTCTCGCATCAATATATTTCTTGCTAGAGAGCAAAAATCTGTTATGCACATCTCTTGTTGACCATAGAGGCATATTGTACATCCCAAATATTGTTTAATGACATTTTTCATAACATTTCAGAATTGTATAATTTTCTAGGCACAATTAACACCTCCTCCCCCCACTTCCAGCTTTCTATCCTCTTATTTCTTTATACTGGAACTATAGCACCATTCTTCTAAGCGTCATATATTCTTCATGCTCATGTTAAATAAGTTGCATAGTCACTATAAAAGCAAGCCATGTGCTATTGCAGCATACACACCTGGAACCTTTCCATTTTTAAAAACATTTTTACAGCTTTCATGATGTCCTTTTATCTTTTTAAAAAAAAAAACTTGGCCATGAACATTTACAGCATTTGTTCCTTCTTTGACATCTCAATGTCATTCCCATGGAGCTCTCTAAAAATATTCCTTCCAGCTTTCCTTTATTTCAGTTTCATCTCAAATAATTTCATCTATTTTATTTTTAATTTCATCACTTTGTTGGAGGCTCAATTTCATCCATTTTCAAAACAACCATTAGTCAAAATGACTCTTCATTTCCTCTGCCCATTTTAAACTTACTCAACCCATCCTTTATCTGTCTTATTACATTATTTGCTATGAATTATTTTTCTTTTCTCTCATTTCATAGATAGATGAAATAGTTTTCTCTTTAATTCGTTACATTTGTGAGTTTATATTCCCAGTCATTTAATGCTGTTATTCTAATGCACATAAGGTCTTTTAAGCTCTTTGATCATTACCAGATGAAGTCATGGATAGTGATCTCCACCACCTATCATAGCTTTGGCCAATCAGAAATTGTATGCAATTATTTTTGGTAGAATATTTGTTGATAGTTACTAACCTTAATTGAACCTGTTTCATTTACAGCATCCCTGTAAGGACAGTTTTGATATATTTTGGCTAGAATGCAACATGGCGGCCAAAGGTCACTTTTGTCTCAAGCATGTACATTCTATTCTATACTGGCTAGGATATCTGATCTAGAGTCTACCTTGCAATGAAACATATTATTGTGCTAATTCCATCATCTATGAGCTGTGTGAAGTGCATTGAGGATGTATGTCCCATCTATATTTTATTATTGTATGAAAATATAAACTCGATATACACATTTTAAACTTATTTTTTTATTAAATAGTGAAACCAAAAAAGTGAATTTCTGTTTTTTTCTTAGATATGTTTAGTTTACATATTTTCTGTCATCAATGTGAATCATGCACATTTAATAAGAAAATGTAATATAATACTCCTTCCTTTATGACTGCAGTCTCATCCCTGTTGTAGTTATTGCATATTTTTTAAAAATTACAGATAGATTGTTGCATAATATATCTTAGAATATTTGCCAAAGTGCTCCATAACCTCAGTAGTTACCTGAAATTTACTGGTGATACTTAATGCTCTATTGATTAAGGAGTAAAAATATGTTTTTCACTTCAGAGATTCCTGCAATTTTGAATCCTTTTACCTTTAAGTGGAAAATGATTCATCATTTTATCCACAAATAAGGCATGAATATTATTTTTTCAGTTGAATAATTGAATGAATAAACCTAGGAAAAATATCATACTTGAGGATCTTGTAGACAATAACATTTTATCCCTGGTTAATTCAAATTAGTATATTGCTTGAGATAAATAACATTCTGTGTACAAATCTTCTGTCTCCCATTCTACCTAAGAGAGCAGACTGCCTTAGGAGGCGTAGGTTTTACTGGGTATACAGCATTATCCTACACATTATTTTTTCATATTACCTTAATTTAAACAGCAAAACAGTGTAGTTCACCCTTAGTAAAGGAGGCTATGACTGGTATCCATGGAGCTGCCCAGAAACTAATTGTTATGTGATACTTCCTTGCCACTCTTCTGCCCTCTTACTTTTCTTTGTCTTGAATTTGGATAGCAGAGGCTGCTTAAAATAATAGAACTATACCCAGTCAGCTGTCTAATATTTCTTTCAAAAGGAAGTAAGAATGAGAATAGGCTCTCTGGGAGATTGGACAGCAATATGAGTTACAGCTGGGAAGTAAAAGGTAAAGAGGCTAACAGAATAACAAAGTTGGAAAGGACCTTGGAGGTTTTCTAGTCCAACCCCTTGCTCAAGCAGGAGACTCTATACCATTTCAGACAAATGTCGGTCCAATCCCTTTTTAAAAGCCTCCAGCAATGGAAGTAAGCCAGTCCATTGATTAATTGTTCTCACTATCAGAAAATTTCTCCTTTGGTCTAGGTTGGATCTTTCTTTAATGATCTTCCATCCGTTACTTCTTGCCCTGCCCTGAGCTGCTTTAGAGAATTATATAGAATTTCATTTCTGTAAATTAGAACTTTATTTGAAACCTACATTTATGCATTATATTCATAATAACTCCTCTTCCACGCAAATGTAGCAAGTACATTCTGATGTCAAGAACAACATTCTGGAGATAGTGAAATACCCTTCTATTTATTTACTTCAGCCCCCACTCATAGATTTCATATTATTTCCAGTGACCACTTCGAGCTTAACAAACAACTTTTGCTGAGATGAAATGACTGCAAGAAATTTATAAAAACCATTCGCATTATTGATTTAAAAAAATCTTTCTATTAGCATTACTTTAGCATATTACATTAGGAATACTAGGAGACAGTGTGATAGTGCTCCAGCTCTGAGAAGCTAACAACATATAGTAAGGTTCCTAATAATTATCTTATGATGGCTAGACAGAATGACTTGCAGATGGGCACAAATGCTCAATGTACCAACACCATGGGAAGTGGCATCTTGTTGTTGAGCAGGCTTCCCTTTGCCCTGGTAATGCACTCATATCTTGAATTGTAGGTAACATGTGAAATGTGGTTCCTTTTTTGACAGGATTCAGTTTAAAATTCAATGCAGCATTCATTTAATATGTTCTAATGTGCTATACAAATGTCTTTAAAAAGTTAATATTCATTATTGTTAGCAGTGATTAGTGACAGGAGCCTGAAGATAGACTGCCACCTAATGGATAGTTTAGCCAGTGCAGCTTTAAGTAAGTCGAGAACATTTCAATATGTGGAAGTTGCTTTTTATCGCATAATGTATCCTAAATATATAATATTAATATAATAATATATCACATGCCATCCATAACATAATCTTTGATAGGTACTTAATCTAGATCTCAAATATTTGATTTCTACTGGGTCTTGAAATAATATTTTATGTTATTCTTTAATTTTTAGTTAAAGATGTCTCGAGAAAGGAGATGAAATATTTAAAATAAATACTTCCTACGTGTAGATGAATACTTCCTTTTTGTTGCTTCAAAATATTAATTTACGGTAGATTGTAGTGATTAAACTAGACAATAAAGTACAAAAGTTTAGCATTTAGAATATAATGGGCCTTGACATTTGCCTTATTCATTATATGTATTTATTCATAAAGAATCATAGTTATAAGCAATTCCTCAGATACATGTATATTCCTTCAAATATTTTTTGACTTCATTGAATTGAGGCATTTTCTTGTACCATTAAAAAAAAACCAAAATGGTTAATTTCACTGAAACAATGATGAAATTTGAGGCTGAATGGCCACAGATTAGTTTTCTTTTGTCCTGATGCTGAAAGCCTACATCAGTATAATCCATTCCACTTTTTGGAGTGGAGATGAGACATTAATGTAGCAGCCATTGCTTACTTTAAGTAGATGTATATAATGGTATTCTTTGAAAAAATAAGGAATCCGATAAATGAGGCATCCTTTCTAATGGATCTTCAAGCATTTTGACATTCTAGACAATGGATTAAAGTCCATTATCATATGTTGAATCTTTGGACTTGGAAGGTATTTTTATTTATTTAGCTTCTTATGTTGTGTACTTGATAGGTTACATATACATACACACACACACACACACACACACATATATATATATATACCTACGAAAACCTACGAAAACATATATATATGCTACTGTTTTCTTTGTTTCTTTTCTAAAATGCATTTAACATTTAGAAGCAGCACTGCATTTACATTGTACAAATGGCAATGTACACATTCATCAGAAACAAATCAATCACTTTTTAAAAATTAATATACATGTTCAAATGCTATATCTGCATAGTGTGTTCATTTCATTAAATAATGGAATTGAAGATGAATTATGTGGGTTCTGTTTCTGTAACTCTCATTAAAATTGGTCTATTCAAATAAAGATAAGACAGATCACTGATCTGATTTAGTACAATACATTTGTACATTATATGGTTGGTGGGTAGGTGTGTATATCACATACAATTTACCTCAGAGCTAGGCAATCTGATGCCTTCCAGATACTTGAACTTTAACTCCCATTAATTCCAACCAGCAGCTTTCTTATTAATGTGCAAAACATGTGGTTGATATTAAAAAAAAAAGTTTAGTAGCACTCAATTTGTACCACTTCTGCATTTAACAAGAGACACAAGTCACTTGCTTTAAAAAGACCTTGACTACATTTCCAGGTCTTCTTTTTAATAGCACACCAAGGAGTCAATGCAAGAAACAATTTATCATACAGGAATTGCTGTCAAATTTGAGTTATCATGCAAATGATAATGTTTCCTTGCTCATATAATCTTGGTGAAAGGTGAAAGGTTGGCAAATAGAGTAGAACTGAATGTTTGGGTGAGAATACTATATTCTATTTGTGTTAAATATGTGGTACCTTGTATATGTGGTACTTTGCTCAACAGTAGTAACTGTGAGAGGGATCTTGGAGTCCTAATGGACAACAATTTAAATATGAGCCAGCAGTGTGCAACAGCTGCCAAAAAAGCCAACACTCTTCTAGGCTGCATAAACAGAGGGATAGAATCAAGATTACGTGAACTGTTAATACCACTTTTTAATGCCTTGGTAAGGCCACATTTGGAATACTACATTCAGTTTTGGTCGCCACAATGTAGAAAAGACGTTGAGACTCTAGAAAGAGTGCAGAGAAGAGCAACAAAGATGATTAGGGGATTGGAGGCTAAAACATATGAAGAACAGTTGCAGGAACTGGGTATGTCTAGTTTAATGAAAAGAAGGACTGGGGAGACATGATAGCAGTGTTCCAATATCTCAAGAGTTGCCACAAAGAAGAGGGAGTCAAGCTGTTCTCCAAAGCACCTGAGGGTAGGACAAGAAGCAATGGGTGAAAACTAATCAAGAAGAGAAGCAACTTAGAACTAAGGAGAAATTTCCTGACAATTAGAACAATTAATCAGTGGAACAACTTGCCGCCCAAAGTTGTGAATGCTCCAACACTGGATGTTTTAAAGAACATGTTGGATAACCATTTGTCTGAAGGGGTGTAGGGTTTCCTGCCTTGGCAGGGGGTTGGACTAGAAGACTTCCAAGGTTCCTTCCAACTCTGTTATTCTATTCTACTTGAGAAACCTTCTCATCCTAGTGGGACTGGCCCATTCCACCCACGCCGGCAGAGAGGGCATACTGTGAATCCCATTGATTAAGGAATTTTGGCTGGCGGGGTACAGGAGAAGAGCCTTCTGGCTCCTGCCCTTTGGAATATCTTACCCTCTGAGGTGAGATTGTCTCCCACCTTCCTGAGTTTTCTTAAGAGTCTTAAAACTTGGTTCTACCAGATGGGCTGGGGGTCAATGGAGCAATTTCACACTAGAGGTGGTTGAGTAATTAAAAGCTAATTTTATCTCCGCCCCACTGCTTCCTCTTTTTCCATCTTATTTTATTTTGTCTGTTCTGTGATTTTATATTCAATTATTTTAATATTTTTAATGTTTATTATGCTGTTAGCACCCAAAGTTGTTTGAAACAAAATTGTGACAAATAAATTTAATAAATAACTAATAAATAAACAAATACATAAATACATAAAGGTCAAAGAGAGAGTTGTCTAATCAGTACCTAATTGATACAACCTTCTTCAGACAATGCACAGATAGTCCTTTACTTACGACCACAATTTAGCCTACAGTTTCCATTGCTAAGCAAGATAGTTGTTGCACCCCATTTTACAGTCTTTTTGCCACAGTTGTTAAGCAGATCACTGTAGTTGTTAAATGAATCATGCAGTTGTTGAGTGAATCTAGCTTTCCCCATTCACTTTGCTTTTTGGAAGCCAGCTGGGAAGGTTAAAATGATGTTCACATGACTTAGGACAGTGCAAGTGTCATAAATACATGCCAGTTGCCTAGCCCCAAATTTTGATCCCATGACCGTGGAGATACTGCAATAGTCATTAGTATGAAAGCCAGCCATAAGTCAGTTTTTTTCAGTGTTGGAAATTTGAATAGTTACTAAATGAATTGTTGTAAGTCAAGGACTAGCTGTACAGCATGTAACAACATACAAGCAAAACACAGGTTGAATAGGACTGGGTGGGACACATTGGAAATGGCAAATGAGCTGATATTTCACAATTGTAGGGCACCTGCCCTGTCATTTCATCATGAAGTCCAACCTCAAGGTCTTGGTTCATGCAGAGTCCACCTGCATTGAATACCTGATTATCAGAGACCAGCTGAGGTGGCTGGGACACATCGGAATGAATGACAATTGTATGCCTTGCTAGGTCGCTTTGTAGTGAGTGGAGTCCATGAAGAGATCTTGAGATCAACCATGCAAGTCCTACAAAAACACTGTGAAAGAAATCTTGCACCACTGTGACATCCAGTCGAGGGAACTAGAAATTGAAGCTGACAGAACCTATAGGCAAACCCTCTGCTCTAAAACCTCCATAGGCTTTGAAGACAGGCACCATCAAAACTGATAGAAAGCTGTGAATGATGTCACAGAAGAACACCCACAATTACTACACCAATGGACTTTCAATGTTCCCATTGTACTAAACTGCACTGGGACTGCATAGCCACCCCCATATTCATAGGTGAACTGCACAACAGCGTATCTTCTTCAAATCCAAAGGACTAACATATACAGTATAAGTTACATGTAACAGAGAGAGAAAATATAAAAAACAATATGCACAATATTTAGCATACTGGATTTGAAACTACAGGTAGTCCACAATTTACAACAGTTCATTTATTGGCCAAAGTTACAAACAGCACTGAAAAAAGTGACATGACCATTTTTCACACTTATGACCGTTGCAGCATCCCCATGGTCATGTGATTTACATTTGGATGCTTAACAACTGACTCACATTTATGATGGTTGCAGTGTCCCAGACTCATGTGATCCTCTTGCGATCTCCTGAAAAAGAAAGTCATTGGAGAAACTTAACAACTGTATTACTAATTTAAAAACTGTGTTGATTCAGTTAGCAAATGTGATGAGAAAAGTCATAAAATGGAGCAAACTCACTTAACAAATTTCTCACAACTTAAATTTTGGATTCAATTGTGGTTGTAAATTGAGGACTATCTGTACATTGGAGAATCTAAATTTAATCTTTGATTATAACTCCCAGTATTACTGTCTTACTATCTCATATGCAAATATGAATTTGTCTCCAAAAAGCCTCATGTTTTCTGGGACAAAAACTGTTCAATCTAGTTTAGATTACTACAATTGTTTTTTCTTTCTTTCCTTTTTTTTTTTTAGCCAAACCAAACAGGAAGCTAACTTTTTTGTATCTGGCTAATGATGTTATTCAAAATAGCAAAAGAAAAGGGCCGGAGTTCACAAAAGATTTTGCACCTGTCATAGTGGAAGCTTTTAAACACGTATCCAGGTATAGTACATTCCTTTTAGTATATTAATCTGAGAAACTATTTTTTTATGGGCAAAAATCATAATCCTAGAATAATGAAAGTTTGACATATAGATTGCCGCTTGATTTGATTTAGAAAACGGAAATAAACTGAATGCATAAGTGTGTGTGTGTTTATGCGTGTAGTGGAAGTGTGTGTGTGTTCTGTCATGCAGGATAAAAAGTACTTACTCAGGCAGAATTGGACTTGTAATTGACATAGGTAAAGGATGACTATTGTAAGGCTAAATCTATACAATGGATGGTTTTAATTGATCCAGAGGTTGTCAGCAGTATTATTTAATGTAACAATATGAGCATCAAGATTCAGACATTTAAAACGATCAACCTGATGAATTTCTTACAGACCCATGATGGTGAACCTATGGCATGCGTGCCAGAGGTGGCACACCAAACCCCTTCTGTGGGCACATGTGTCTTCGCCAGCTGCTCTTCTGGGTTCCAGTGCATGCATGCACGATGGTCAGCTGATCTTCACGTGGAAAAGAGCAGCTGGCCGGTGTGCCGGAACCCAAAGAGCAGCGGGCCGCCACATGCATGTGCACCGTGTAGCTGCTCTCTTCCGGGTTCTGGTGCTCCAGTTGGTGCCAAAAAGGTTAATCATCCTGTTATAAACCATACTATCACCAAAAATAGAAGAGTTAACAAATGGGACCTATTTGCAGAAACCTTTTTTTTCCTGACTGAAAATACAGATAATCTATTAGCATATATTGATTTAAACAAATAAAGAACATAGAAGTTTGTTGAGATAAGTTTCTGTTTACATGTTTTTCTTCCATTTCTGTTGGTGATTTTTTTGCCATCATAGTGAAACTGATGATAGTTGCAAAAAGCATCTGGGCCGTGTGCTGTCTATTTGGGAAGAAAGGTCTGTTTATGAAAATGATGTATTGGAACAACTTAGGCAAGCTTTGTGTAAGTAAATTTCACATGCAGCCTTTTATTTTATGGTTGTATAACTTCATACTTGACTTTTAAATTTACATTTTTAATTTCTAGATGGAAACCCAAGGAAACGCACATATGAGCAGATAAAGATAGAAGATAACACTTCAGCACAAAGCTCTCCATGTGATCCTCCCCAGGTACTAGCAGTGTATAAAAATAACATCTCCAAATGTCTTGCTTCTAACATTCTGTTGATATTGCACTTTAAGGGGTTTTTTTTCCTAAAGAGACCAATATAATTTTTTTCAGCAACTGTAAGCTCTTTGTCTCTTGTGTTTTCCCCATATCCTTGCTTTGCTGGGTACTAATGAATAACTGAACTTGCTGTAAATTTGCCATCTGCATGATTGGTGTATAGAGAAATAAATCTCGGTAGGGAAGGCAGGGATGAGTGTTCACTCAAATGAATGTTCTCATTTTATCAAGACTGATAGATACTACTTTGTTTTCATTTAATAGTCAAACTTTTAAACACAAACTTTCATGAGAAATGTAGGCAAAAAGTCAAATAAATAGTTTGTTTATTCATTCATTCATTCCGAGTAGCTTGGAGCAAG
>JANHFT010001363.1:49807-59945 GCA_032467955.1 Pseudoxenodon macrops
CATCTGGGTTCAGTTCCAAGTGGGGAGAAAGACACTGGAAACATGGAGGCTGTTTGGAAAGATGGTTTAATGGTGGACAGGACCACATGGTTTGAGGTCCTGGGCAATTGAGCACATGAAAGGGGGAGAGAGAGAGAGAGAGCCTCTCTTGGGCTTTGCAAGAAATGTATCCTGTTGGTTGTCAGACTCCCAGGGGGCTATGTGGGGGTCCAGCTAACTTTGTAGGCTGTCTGTGTCCCAGGTTTGGTTGAATTTTGCTGGGTGATGATGTAATGAAGAGGCTTGTGTTCTGAAAGAGTATTGGGCAATTCCTATTTTGACTTAATGGCTTTGTCCTGGTTTGGATCTTGAGTGAGGGCTAATCCTATTATGTCCTGAGGGTGAAGGACTTAGATAGGATGACCCAGTTTTCTGGGGCTATTAACAAAGATGGGGGCTGCTTTCCAAGAGCATATTTCTCTTTTTCTCATCCAGGGAGGTATAATATTCTGCCTTTTAAATATTTCCTAGAATATTTCATTTTTCTAGGAGAAGGGGTGGATGCTAACTTTCTATAATATGTAAAAGAATTTAAGATGACACATTAGCTGAAAAGATGTTCAAAAGAAGCAAAACAACAACAATCAAAAACCACTAACCCAATACAGAAAGTAGTCTCTCTAGTGGAAGGCAGTTATGGAGTGAATACAACACTATAAACAGAGTTGCCATTTTAGATTTCAGTAAGAAAGACAACATTATTTACCATGATGCAAAGTCCACAACCAAGCATATGGCCTTCTCTTGAACAAAATTATTTACATTGTCCCCAGATCTAATAAAAGCTTTTGTTGCAATTACCATTTTATAACTTAAAGAAATAAATAAACCAGCCAAATTCTGAGTGCTGAGGGGTTTTGGGATTTATGGCTGAAGTCAGATCACTGTTTTTTCCAGGATGGTGAAGAGAAATGGCTATGCGCTTAATAAAGCAGGTTAAGCTCACGGTTCAATCAGGTAAGGAAAGTGTGTATTTCTCAGTCAAATGAATATTTTATATTATGGTCCTTGAAAGTCCACTTTAGGGTATTGTCAACATGTGCTGCTCTGTGCATCTCACTAAAACGAAGGTGAGTTAATCAAGAAAACTTCTAATCATCACCCCACTGCAGTCATATCCTCATTGAGACCTTCCACATTTAGGATGGAGAGTTTTACTATAGCAATCTTATGTTTGCTTAAAAAAATGCCTAATCATGTTTAATTAAGCTCAGTGTTTCAACTTGGAAGTATTATACTAGCTGGGAAACATGAAGGAAAGTATTTACATTACTTAAAACAGAGTACCAAAAGAATAAAAGCCATGCTGACTGTAACCTAGCAACAGAAAGAAAGCAATTATCAAGTGCTAACCACTCAGTGGATTGTCCTTTGTCAATAGCAGCCTTTCCCAATAAAACCCTCCCCGTTTGACACTGTTCCATGTGACAACAAACAAGATACAGTAGGAGCTCAGCTGGATAATTGGAATCTGGTGAACCCATTCCTTCAGTTCTGAGTAGTGCATAATGGATAACCACCCCCAGTTGCTCTGGAGAGTGAGATGGGCAGCGTATAAATTTAATAAATAAATAAAATGGAGGTGTTGCAGGTGCTTTCCTTAAACCTTATGGTACTTTCATTCATCTCAATATAAATCAGTGTTTGTCAATTTAGACAACTTTAAGAAATGTGGACTTCAACTTCCAGAATCCTCCAACCAGTCATGCTGGTTAGGAGAATTCTGGGAACTGTAGTCTACACGTTTTAAAGTTGCCAGGATTGAAAACCACTGGCAAAAACTTGGCTTGTCCAGTTGAGTTAGAAAAGAGGCTTGGATGGAGTAACAGATAGTAATAGAACAGGGATGTCAAACTCACGGCCCGCGGGCTGGATGCATCATGTGCTGGCCACACCCACACCTAGTTTAGTGAAGGGGGAAAATCATGATACATCATGTGATGATGCCATGATGCCATGAGTTTGATACCTCTGTAATAGATGAAGCTCTGTTTGGGTCATTTTAGGGGAAAAAATTGCAAACTATTCCAACTTTCTAGATCAGTTTCTCATCTCTACGATTTTGCATATCAAGTGACATATTTAGCAATGGCCTAGAACAGATTACCACACAACCTCCCTCCTTTATCTCATTTCTCTAGAGAATTCACCTGCCTTTTCCCAAATGTACCTGGAATGGAGCCGTCATAATGATGAATAAAAGCAGTTCCAGAGGGCCACAATTTAGAGATTGTACGTAATCGTCATGAAAGCCTTTTCAGGCCCACCACAGCTATTCCTGTAAGACCAAAATCATGGCATAGGGAGGATATTATTAAATACACGATTGGAGAATAATATTGATTATATCTCTTGTAGAATATAAAAGATATGAAATGAAACAGTTTGATCTTCACCCTACCACTATTTTTAGGAGTGTGACCCTTGTATCTTGCTTGATATCCAATTATATACTTTGGCCTGGAAAAAGCTGAACACTTTTGCATTAGAGAATCTTCAAGGCATTTCAAGAAGCACAGATAATAAGAAACACAAGGGCATAAAGGTTGAATAAGAGTCATACAAGTTAAGAACCTTTGCAGATGATTTGATCCTGGTTTTGGCAGTTCCCCTAAAGGCATTTGAACTTTTAATGAGTAAATTTAAAAAATTGGGGCTGTTAGCAGGTTTCAAGATGAATAAACAGAAGAGAAAGAAGTTGACAGAGAACATGAAGATATGAGACCAAATAGGATTAATGAATAATACAGATTTTAAGATTAAGAAGGAAGTAAAATATTTGGGTATAACTTCAAAAATATGAATTTTATGTTCATTCAAAATTACTAGGATAGGACATGGAATAAAGTTTTTAAAAAGGTATACCAAGGTGTCACTGCATTGTTGGGTAGAATTTCTGTGATTAAGATGAATGTTTTAATTAGAATGTTATTTTTGTCTCAGACAATACCTGTCTGCAGAAGGGTATATCTTAAATGTGTATGACATGAGAAAAATAACTTAAATACATGGTATTATACGATCCAAAGAGAATGATTCAGAATTACCAGATCTGAAATTATATTTTGCTGCCTGATGTCTAGCTTGGATGAAAGAGTAAAATGTTAGGAAATAGAAGCTTATTGGAATTAGAAGGTCATGATTTGAGAATTGGGTGGCATGGATACTTATGGTATGATAAAGCTAATGTAGATTTAAAAAATCATATTAAAATCAATCTTAAAATTAGAAATGGAAATAAATTCAGATTATGCCCATCTTGTGGTTTTCAGTACAAGAAGCACTTCATAGACCAGAAATTAGAAGTATAAAAAGTTAACTTACTGTGATACACTACAATTTTCTGAAGAGAATTATAAAATAAAGAGAAGATTTTAAATGGTTTTCCTGTGTACAATTATTAAAAAGGTTTAAAGTGGGTGAAAGATTTTAGTAAAACCGAGTTTGAAACAGAAATATACCAATACATAAACATGTTATTGCTACTTGTATATATATTTTTTTAAAATAAGACAAGAGAACAAGAATGTATGATGATGTGGGCTGAACAATATAGCTATAATATACAAATGGATCAATGTGAACATCTGTAGTTGAACAGATTGAAATTTACATTATGTTACTGTATAATCTTGAAGAGAATTTTTGCAAAGATGTATCATTGGTCACCAGAGAAATTATTTAGAATGTATAAAGTTATTTTGAATCTTTTCTTAGAATGTAAACTATATGAAGGAACATTTTGTTCAGTAAGTATGTAAAAAAAGCTTTAAAATTGTAAACATACAGTATGCATATATTAATTCAGAAGATTTTTAAAGACTAAAATTAGAATTGTAACCAAAGGCTTTTGTGGTGGACTAATGAACAGAAAACTAGAAAAAAAGTAATGGAACTTGATATTTATATATAACAACTGCAACAATATGTTCAAAAGTGGAAAGATTTGACACGACCCACAACAGAGGAATGATTAGCGAAGATGACAGAACTTGCAGAGATAGCTAAATTAATTTCCTTGATTAGAGAAAAGCCAATATCTACATTTATGGCTGACTGGAAACCCTTTATAGACTTTTTGTATGAAGCACAAAAAAATGCTTCATTTTTACATTTGGTTTTGATGATAAGAAAAAACTGGATAATAAAAAAGTGAGTTTTTATTGTAATCATAAAGTAAGAGATAATTTAGTAATTGCATTTGCTACAAAAGAAATCAGAGACTTATTTCTATTTCATTTTGTTCTTTCTTTCTGCTGCATTTTTTCTTCTTTCTTTCTACCCACTTTATTTTGTATTAGTTTCTATCACTTTTATGCTATTTTTAAAACTTTTAATAAAAAAGAGTATGAGAAAAAATAGGAAACACAGAACATCCCCAGATAATGGAATAAAGCTATTTTGCATACAGTATGTGAGCCATGTTGTAACCACAAAGGGTTTATCTGATCTATTATTCTTTGTCACACAGTAGCCAATCACATGTATTTTGGAAGTTCATAAATATTACACCTTTCGGTGAAAGCAGCAAAAACCTGGGGACATCACTGGTTATCCTCTCTAACTTAGAAACTACCTAGCGAAGGTTTGTGATGGTCTTTGGTTGTATAATGTATTTATGGACAAATATATAAGGAATACTTGGGATGATGGCAGAGATGAAACAGTACATCCTGTTGTATTCAAACTATGCCTTGCTGTTGGCTAAAAACTTGAAAGATTTGCAGAGACACAGTTCCTTGGCTCGTGCTGGCAAAATGAGAGGCCAGACCCCAAAGGTTGCTAAGCAAGAAAAGAAGAAGAAGAAAACTGGGCGGCCAAGTGGCGCATGCAATACAATCGCCAATTTGTCAACATCGTGCCCAGCTTTGGGAAAAAGAAGAGTCCAAATACCAACTCCTAAAGAGCACCCAGTCATATAATAAATTCATATATTTGCCTGGACAAAAAAAAGAAGAAGTATGGATCTAAAAAAACCAATGGATCAGGACCAAGGTTTGGTCGTAATCCATTGACAGGTGTGACAAATAACATGGAGCAAACAATGATCTATACATAGTTACATACAAATGTGAAAAACTAGAGCAAAATAGATGAATTTGTGTAGCTTATAGGAAGTTTACTAAAGAATGTAAAAATATTAAGAAGTGCAAAAATGTTTATTGAAAGAAGAGGAAATGGCTTTGTAAGAGAGCATGCTTTTTCCCACTTTCTTTTGAGAGGAGGGGGGATGAGAGGAGAAATATGAAATCACTGAATTACAATGGAAATATGTTACTTTAGACATGTGTGTAGTAAAACAAAATGAGATGGGTGATGAATGAATATGGGCTGAATATGAAGCACACTACCAATGTGAAAGTAATACACTGAGGCAGTTCATCTTAGAAAGAGAAAGGATGATTCGCAAAACAAATATATGCATGAGAGGAAGTGGGAAACTACGAAAGTTGTAGATTGATGGAGTTGATAAAATGCTCAAAGAACAGATGGGAACCAAACACAATGTATGAAATAGCATATGGATGTGATAGAAGCAAGGACTTTTCCTGGCTTAGAAAGGAATGAAGAAGTATAAGGATTGATATTGGGGTAAACTAGACCTAGATTTAACTAGATTTTTATTTTTTCTTATTGTATGTGTTTAAATTCTTTTGCTCACAGTTTCTTACTCCTTTTCTGTGCTTATATTATGCAGGACTTGTATAATGGATATGTAGGTATGGATTCATTTCATTTACATATGATGAAGCTACCCAATCAATCACGTCCAATTCTCAGCAATTCGATTTGATGCTATTGAACGGTTAGTCTCATCATATACTATCCCTATACTACGCATTAAACACACACACACACACCAAAGGTGGGTTCCTGCCGGTTCCGACCAGTTCGTTAGAACTGGTAGCAGGAATTTCCCCCCACTTGTTGAACCGGCAGCGATGGCCGGCTGGACACCCCCCCCCAAACCAGTCCTCCAGCTTGAAATCCATCCACTGCAGCGAAATTTAATCGAAAATAATCCTCTGCACATGTGCAGATGATTTTAACCCGGGAGTGATGGGGTCCATGCGCGAGCGTAGCAAGCACGCATGTGCAAAAAGCGCCCTTCCAGCGCAACCCTGAACTGTAGGGAAGTTAAGTAGAACCCATCCCTGACACACACATAGTTGAAGATATTCTACCATTTGGATTACTGAACTAGGTTTATTTCTATGTAGTTGTATTTTAAATATACATATTGCATATCAGGGAGGACAGTTTGTATTGAATATTTTGTAGTGCACATTTATTAAAAAAAAACAAGACGACTACTACTACTATATTACCACTTATTACATTTTGGCACCATAATTAAACATAAGAAAGAGAAACATTTAATTTCTTCTTTTTTCTACTGCTTGTGTGCACATGGTACCTGGTAAGATTTGGGGAGGGCAAAGTCAAAATCCCTATAAAGGAGTCCCCCAAAACAATTAAACTTTAAGGATAAGTAAATCTCTGTTGGATTGCATGGTGTTTCACCTGCTCTACAAATGTTGCCAGGCCTTATCATTAAGAGCCAGATTCTCAGAAGTTATCGGCCTATGATAAGAGTAGGGTTATGCCAAAACCAACAATGTATGGCATGATCTACTCTCCTGAATACATCTTCTTTTTCATAGCTACTTCTCTTTCTTCCCCCATTCCCCCAAGGCAAGGCTACAAAGAGAACGAAAGATCTTTACTCTTGGTTTTAATGGCATATGCTGTTGTAACCCTTTTTAAAATTTGATAAAGGGCTAAGAGCTGTGTGTTGCTTCAGAGCTCCAGGTTGCTCTGAATTTAAGCCCTAGAAGTATCAGATATCTATAAAGGCAGTTATACAATTCTCAGATCCAAAGATTTCCATTACACTGATTGTGTGTGTGTGCGCGCGTGCACACACATGTACATGCAGGCACACACCTGTGAGTCAGTATTGAATTTTGACGACTACCTAGTCAAGTTCCTGCAGTTTTCTTGGCAAGTTTTTGGAAGTGGTTTGCCATTGGCTTCTTCTTAGGGTTGAGAGGGAGGGACTAGCTCAAGATTACTTTGTGACTTCAGCAGGACTAGAACTCACAATCTCCCAGTTTCTAGCCTGGAGTCTTAACCACTACTCCAAACTGGCTCTCTACATTGACGTAGGCTGGAGCAAAAATTTTAAACGAGGAGATTTAATGAATGTTATTTTCAAAGCAATGCAACAAATAGCATAATGAGACTTGCTTTATTGATTAAGTAGAATCGTTTTCTTGTTTTAATATATGTTTCAGTAACTCTGTCTCTCTACTCTGAGATGTATAGGTTTTACTCTACATCTGGATAAACTGGTAGAAACCTCTTATTTGTTTTAGTAGAATTTATTCTTATGGGCAAAAATGAAGTAATCATTGCTTTACCAACCACTGCAGGCTTACAGTCTCAAATAGATTACAGGCATGGGTTCATGATATCCTTTTATTACCCATTCTTAGAGTCACTATGCCTTAGGCACAATGGTGGATATCAATCAATGAAAAGAGTTCTTTATCTCACATTTTGCTATAAAAAGCCCAAGTTAATCTCTGTAACAAGGCACGCTTGATAATATAGAGCTTAATAAAGAGACAAAAATCATGATTTGTCCACATGCAAAACATGCACAAAAAGAATGATATCAAAGAAAGATAGATGTATAATGAATTTTTGAAATGGCTGTCACAACAGCTATTCAACAAAGCAATGTTGCTTTAATCTCTGGAGAACAATAATCGAGCTCTTTCCTTTAAAGGAAAGCTGTTAATGCTGCTAAAGAAATAAATGCCCTCAATAAATCTTTACTAGATGCTGAAAATATTCAGTGCTACCCAGAACTAAGCCAAACAAGCACCAATGTGTACTGTACATGATGGGATAATCAAGGGATAATATTTGGAGCAGGAACACTGGTCTTTTAATCTAGAATCCTTATGGAAGCTGAAGATTCTAGAGCCATGATGGCGAACCAGCTGATTGTCGTCCTTCTGGAGGGCGGGGGTGGCTGTTTTCACCCTCCCCAGATTTCAGGAAGCTTTCCTGAAGCCTGGGGAGAGTGAAAAATGGCACAACGGGCCAACCAGAAGTTTGGAGGCTTCAGCGAGGCCTGCACACATGCGCAGGGGAAGGGCATTGCATGATGGGTGTTGGCACGCACAGGCACCCTTTTGGCACCCAAGCAGAAAAGGGTTAGCCATCACTGTTCTAGAGTAAATAGAAGTCATGAAAGGTAGATGGATAAGTCCTTCCTCCTTTGCCAAACTTATTGGAAATTGAGTCAAAGAATAAGTTAAACTCTACAAAGGCAACATAAAACATTGAACTTATAGTTAGCTGTATACTTTTCCACCAAAAATGGTTTTTTATTATATTATTTATTGTTTTATCATAAAAAATAAAATACAAAACAGAAAAACAAAAAAAAAGAAAATAACACAAAAGCATAAATTCAACACTAACAACAAAAAAGTTAGTGTACAAAAAAAGAGAAAACAGTGTTCAAATAAACATTTAATGTGTGTGCATGTGTGCATGTGTGTGTGTGTGTGGCCTTTTTCTGAAGCCAATCTGATTATCTCCTAATATTTGTACTGCCAGTCCAGCTGTTTCTCTCTTAAATAAAAAGCATGCATTTTTCTAATAATATTCAGTAAGCTAAAAGATCAATAATTAGAAGGAACAATCCTTTTACCCTTTCTAAAAATAGAGACTTTATTACCAAACTACATTCCCATAAAATACAGAGGTCCACCAATCTAAATTACTAAGTATAATTAGTTTAATAGTAAAATCACTTCCTTGCTTTTCTCAGTTTAATCTCTTTAGCCAAAGAAGCAATTTCTGCACAGGTTACTACAGTCCATTTGGGCATAGTGTCTGCATCAATCTCTAGTATGATTGGGTAGATAGTGCAAATATTGAAAAAAAATGTACTGCTTTTATACCCTGGTTGGAATATGGCAAATTACATGAAAGGAGTAGTTATAATTCTCCAGAGTGAGCTGCTGATGTCAGATGTTATCAGACATTTGCAGCTGCCTCTGTCTTCCACACTGTAGTAATCTTTTTCACTGTTATTTCTGTGGCGTAGTTTTTAACTGTTGATTCAGTTTGGATTTTGTCTAGATAAAAGCAAAAAAGATCTTATCCAAGTCCTTTTTGTAAGTCAACTGTTTGAATCAAGCCATGATTTGGAGTTGCCTACTTTATTCCCCAATTTATGGGTTTTTTGCTTAGCTTAACATTGCTTCTAAGAGCAACAGGAATTCACTGAAATTCTCTAGAACAGATTCATCCAAGCCTCCTCCATGACTGCAAATTGAACCTGGATTTTTTTTATTAGATGATCCTGTCAAGATGACTATTTTAGCTCTAGCTGGACCTACTTCATTATTCATCTCAGGAATAGAATTAACATGATTTAGGTGTACTAATCTCAAATGATCTAAACCCCAGAGCTCACTGTAACAGCATTGCCAAAAAGGAATTAAGAGTTGTTAACCTAATCTTGCAAAGCTTCTTCTCCAGAAACATGTATTGCCAACTAGGGCATACAAAACCTTTGCCAGACCAATTCTTGAATACAGCTCATCCTCCTGTAATCCACACAGTATATCGGACATTAATATGATTGAGTGGGTCCAGAGGTATTTCACAAGAAGAGTACTCTACTCCTCTACTCACAATAGAATCTCTTATGCCACCAGGCTTGAAATTCTGGGTTTGGACAATCTGGAACTGCGCCACCTGTAGTCCGATCTAAGCATAGTACACAAAATTGTCTGCTACAATGTCTTACCTGTAAATGACTTCTTCAGCTTCAGCCATAATAATACACGGGCAAACAATCAATACAAACTTGAAGTAAACTGCTCCAAACTCGATTGCAGAAAATATGACTTCAGCAACAGAGTGGTCAACACCTGGAATGCTTTACCTGACTCCATTGTTACAGCCTCAAACCCTCACAACTTCCACCTCAAACTGTCTACCATGGAACTCACCCCATTCCTAAGAGGTCAGTAAAGGGGGCATGCATAAGCGCACCAGCGTGCCTACC
>JANHFT010001363.1:74723-87223 GCA_032467955.1 Pseudoxenodon macrops
CAGTATTCCCTTGCTTTGGGACATGTCCACCACATGTGGTAGTAAGTCCCTTGTTGATGATTACATTTCCAACAGTTGGGTGATCTACTGGGGAACATTTTGAGCAATTTTGCCAGGGGTAAATGCCACCTATAAACATTTTGTAAATGTTCTCCTTGTATGCGGCCAACATCGTCAATTTGTAATTTTCCCCCCATACTTTTCCCCACTGCTCTAATTCAATATTATACCCAAAGTCTTTTGCCCAGATAATCATTGTTTCTTTCACAATTTCCTCCTCCATTTTAAATTTTAATAGACAATTACATGTTTTAGTAATCATTTTCTCTTCAGTCCCTGTTAATATTTTATCCAATTCTGGTTCTTCTGTATTTCTTTGACATGCTATGGAAAGTTTGCAAATGCTGATAACAACAGCATTGTGATGTGCACAATGAATTGGGCTTGCTTTGTGAAAATCCACTATTGTGTCTCTTAAACATGAGGCAGCAGCCCAAAGAAAGATACTGTATGTTAGAAAGAGAGAGAGAAATGGCTTTTGCACTGTTTGGTATTATTTTCTGTCTTATCTATTGACATTATTTCTGTCTTATCCGTATGTTATCAAATCAAGCTGCATAGGTTAGAAACATTGCATCTGAACATTTTCCCCCCAAGCACTTTTATCTGCAAACTGCTGTTAGTTGCTTCCTGGGACAGAACTTGAACAGCATGAGGTCCAAACTTTCTCACTAGATGACTGCTACTTCTCTTGTAAGTGTTTCTCTTACCAGCCATTTCTTGTTTGACTTGAATGGGTAACTGTGAAAATAGGAATGCTGCAATTATTATTAAACACCAGACCTTCTGCCTCTCAAAAGCTCTCTTGCAACTGCTATTTTACTCATCTTTGCCTTGAAATCTAAACATTGGGCTAGACAATTGGTGAGCTATGAGTTAGCCGAGAGAGGGGAGAGAAGATGGAAAGGGGATATAGAAGCCTTTGTATAGGAAATGCTTATCTAATAATGGCATGAAATATTGCTCCAACACAAATACAATGAAATGTGCATCATACTGTAATTCTTTTCAGATATCTGTACCCTGTTACTGATGCACGTGAGACTCTCAGCAAATAAAATTTCTCAGGCAGGTTCCAAGAGAGAATGGTTGTTGGATTTTTTTGTGCAGGGTTTTTAACCGAGCTAGAGAATATGTCTGTTCAGTTGAACTCAAAACAGATGTAGCTATGAATACATCAGAGCATAAGAAAGAGAACCTCTGGGAAAAAATCTGTCAGCCAAACCTAAATAAAGCATCCATCCATCCATCCCTCTCTTATCCATACTTGACAGAAATGTGTATTCTTATTTTCCCATGCCAACATCTATATCCATTTTAAATGTTTTTCATGTTTTTCATCTCATAACATTCTCTCCCTCCCTCTCCCTCCCTCTCCCTCTCCTCTCTCTCCATCCTCTCTCTCCCTCGCTCCCAACCTATCTCTCTCTCTTCCCCCTCCCTCCCGCCTCCTCCTTCTTCTCTCTCCCACTCCCCCCCTCTCTTTGTATGTGTGCTTCCATTCAATCATATTTGATTCTTGGAGAGTGCCTGGACACATCCCTGCAGTTTTCTTGGCAACATTTTATAGAAGTAATTCCAGGGGTGGGTTCTAACATACCTCGCCACTGGTTCGCTGCCTCCCACACCTTGTGGGCACGCGCATGCGCAGTAGGAAAAAAAACCAAAAAATCCCCCCCAAAAAAATAAGATGACCACGCATGCGGAGTGCTGGAAACTCAGCTTCTGCACATGCGCAGAAGAAAAAAAAGCTGAAAAAAATTCAAAAACTTTTTTTCCCAAAAACAAATTCAAAAAAAAAAGATGGCGGCACCCATGGAGCAGAACCGGCTCTGTGACGTCACCACTACTAGGTAGAACTGGTCCAAACCAGTAGGAACCCATCTCTAAGTGGTTCATTATTGCTTACTTTTTTGAGCTGGAAATGACCAGCCCAAGGTGTTCCAATTAGCTAAATAGTTTGATGACATTTTACTAGCAGGAAATGTGGGCTTGTCCCATGTTTAAAGTGTCTCTTAGCACTGCACTTTCAGACAAGTTATTCCAGTAGTGGTTGCAGCAGAAAGAGATCCTTAGAAAACCCTCATTTAAATGCTCCATCAATGTCTCCATTACAGGGGGAATTAAAGACGCAGATCACAACACTCTTTTGCCTGGGTTAGGGGCATCAAAACAGACATAACTGAGGATCTCTGGTGACACTCTGGCAGCTGTTCCATAGTGCTGACTGGCAAAAGTCTATAAAGAGGAGAGAAGAAGCTTCACATCTGGAGCAAGAGATAGGTTTTAATGAAAAGAAGGACTAGAGATAGCAGTTGATCCACTATCTAAGGAACTGCCACAAAGAAGAAGAGGGCAATCTATCCTCCAAGGCACCTGAAGGCAGAACAAGGAGCAATGGATGGAAACATATCAAAGAGAGAAGCAATCTAGCACTAAGGAGAAATTTCCTGACAGTTAGAACAATTCATCAGTGGAACAACTTGTCACCAGATGCTGTGGGTGCATCATCCACCACTAAAGGTTTTTAAGAAGAGATTTGACAGCAATTTGTCTCCTGTTTGAGCAGGAGGTTGGACTAGAAGACCTCCATGGTCCCTTCCAACTGTATTATTCTGTTATAGCTTTGTGCCTAAAGTGGGATTAAAAACTAGAACTCACATTCTCCTGGTTTCTAGCCTGATGACTTAACCACTACACTAAACTGACTCTCCTATATACAATATGTACAGTATGCATGCATCAATATGTACAGTATGTATGTACATATACTACACATACTTTCTAAGCCTGGATACTTTTTCCTGTTATTCCAATGTTGACTTGAAGGAAACTTTCTCTGACTTGACTTGACCCTAAAACATTAACATGCATAATATATAATTCCACTTTTAAATGAGAATACAAAGTGCTTTAGAAGAAATGTAACAGAAGGCAGAAGGGAATGGGTTAAAAAAAGATAGTGAAGGTAATTTTGTGAGGCCATAATTGCCTTCTGCCTTGTTCTTGAAGCTCCTAGACTGACATTGTCACTCAGCCTAACCTTCTCAGGGTTTGTGGTTGTGGGAAAGAAATGGGAAGAAGGACAACTGTGCCTGCTGGTCTGAGTTGCTAAAGGAAAAAAGGGAACATAAGTCAAACAGTTAACTAAAGAAATAAATACTAAAAAGTATGGATTTTGTGTTTTTACGAGTCAGAAAACATCCAAAGAGTTAGCTCTCTAAGTGATCTGCAATTTTTCACAGTCCCATCAAACTGGAGATAATATGGACATTTCTAAAGAAGAGAACTGTAAATTGGCAAGTAACTATCTGCCTGAGTGATGTCTTATAAAAATCCAATGTGCTACATGTGAGTGAGGCCAATTAAATCCAACTAAGTTCTTAAAGAAATGGTGTCAGAATTCAATTACTGGTAGAGATAGTTGCATTAATGAATTCAGGATCTTTCAGTTGGAAACTTAAAACAAGAAAAGTAATTTCTCACATTTTTTTCTCTCAAGACTAAACCTCCAAAGCAGAAGCATTTGAACAGATTTTTACGGGGAGCAAGGAAATGTAACAAGTCTTAGCTGTCATTTTGAGAATCAGTGCTACAATGCCAATCATTTTCGATTTACCGAAAAGCAGCTCTTTCATCTGAAAAACAGTTTTCCTATTTCACCTTGGACTCACCTAATATGCTTCTTTATCGAGTCCCAATATCAAATCCCAAAGACTTTGCATACCTTTGGGTGTCATCTTCTAATTACACACTACATGCTTCCATAAAAGTATATAATGAGTACAAAAAGTTCCAGCCTTGTTCTGAAGCTTGCTCTATATAAATCATTGAGTGAAAAGTTATTGTGTTTTCTCACCTTGAATGTAACAGTAGCTAAGCAACAGAATATGATGTCCAATCTCGAGGTTTCCAGACGAAGTTTATTCACATCTCTCAGATTAACTTCATGTAGTTGAATTCTGAGCATCTTTGTTACACTTCACAAGAAGACATTTAAATATTCAGGAAGGGTTGGATCCAGAAATACAGACTACTTAACACAGATCCACTGGCTAGATGAAGTTAGACTGAGATAGACAAGTCCATTAAGCCTATTTTGAATGCAAACTATATGGAAGATAGGTGTTCACGGATGACAGCAGAGTCCTAGATTACATATAGTGGTACTTGAAGTAGTTCCACAAATAGGATATTCTGAGGATAGAAGCAAACTCCGATCTTCTTTATGCAAGCATTCAATTGGTTCCACCTTTTACACCAAAAGGGAACTGCTTACTGTTGTTCCAAACTATTAGGCCATGCAAAAATATTAATCTGTTGGCACTTCTGAAATTTTGTTTCACTTTCTAGATGCATTCCCCTTCCTCCCTCCCTTCCTTCCTCCCTCTCTCCCTTGTTGAGCTTCTGAAAACAAGGAATTTTTTATTGCTTTAGTTTACTGAATATTTTTGGCTGTCTGTCTTATGTGGAGCTCCATTAAAAGTTAGAAAGATCTAGCACCTTAAAATCAGTAGTTAAACAAGTGGTGTTTTTGTTGTTGATGCTATTGTTTATTGAAGCAAATCACACTCTGAGTTATTTTTGCTGAATGTCTATGGCTCTCTATGGAAGCAGACTAGCATAATTAAAGTATGAATTTCTTAATTTATTCCTGTATCATTTTTCCCTTTTATTCACTGGTTACCTGTAGGTTGGATGTAGGTAGCAGTCAGCATGAACCACTATCCAAGCAGCTTTTGTAGCTCTGCAGAATAGACTACCGCCTCCTTCATTTTTGTGGTGAAAAATGAGAGAACAAAGGTAAAATACTAGGAATGATGGAATTTGGTGCCCTGCAGAATATAGATTATTCAGATGTTCTGAGTTTTGGAGTGTTTGGTAGACTATTCTGAGTAAGGCTGTTTTATTTGGCTTAAAACAAAATACTTTTGGACCATCTTCAATCATTTTATCCAGGTTTACAGTAGCATTCAATATATTGCTAGCATATTTCTACTAACACAATTTAAGAGTCCTTTTTTCCTTATCTCCTCTCTTTGCAGATCATCGTGCTACTTCAACTTCTACTAAAAAAGGAGACCGGATTTGGGGATTGCTAGAGAGAGATGGTAGCATACTGTTGAATTCCATACCTATAATTTTTGTGCTAAAGGACCAAAAGATCAGCTACCTGGATCACTCAAGAATTCTACCAGAAAATTGAGAAATTAAAGAAAATGGAGGGTAGGAGGAAGAATCATAAACAGTGTCGTCAACTATGAAATTTAACTGCCAATTTTGATAATATGAACAAAAATAGGGTCCAAGGATGCAGGAGACTTCCAAAACAGCTCAGGATTGCGTAGGTGCCATGAGTTGTCATGAAACACCCATGAGATAGGTACACAAAAGTCAATGAAATTTTAGTCATGACCAATTGAGTCTTAAAAGAGAATTCTGGGGCCAATCTAATAATGGGTGGAATTATTTTTCTAGTGCTCTTGTGGCAGAAATTTGTACTGGTTGCCTTGATACCTAGTTCATTGCTCAAGAATTGCCTTGCCTGGTTTGTCTGGTGTTTGCAAGTGACTAAAAAAAGATATGCATAGGGCACCTGCAAAAGGTACCAAGTGATCATAGAGCTGACTTAGGATAGTAAGCAACACAGGCAGATCTGCTAACAGGCAGTTCAATCAGAATGGAGCTGGAAGGGACCTTGGAGGTCTTCTAATCCAGCCCCCTGCTCAAGCAGGAGACCCTACACCATTTCAGACAAGTGACTTGTCCAGTCTTTCCTTAAATACCTCCAGTGATAAAGTACCCACAACTTCTGAAATCAAGCTGTTCCACTGGTTAATTGCCTTCACTGTTAGGATGTTTCTCCTTAATTCCAGGTTGTTTCTCTCCTTTATTAGTTTCCAACCATTGTTCCTTGTCTTGCCTTCTGGTGCTTTGGAAAATAAGTTGACTTTCTCCTCTGGTTCATTAAATATCAGTTGACACCCTCCTCTGCTTCATTAGATATAAAGGTAACACTTTTTATTTTTAGTCTTGCTACTTTACACATACAGATACAGAGAGAGAGAGAGAGACAAAGAGAGATCCATAAATGAGAACTAGACACAAGCTACCCAATATCTTTTGACTAGTAGTGGTAGGAAGCTGTCTAGCTTAATTTAATTAGACGGTGAAGACTGGACCTTTTGGGGGTGAGGAGATCCCTATTGGGAAAGCAAGCCAATCATCTTCTAACTATTGATTTTCTGAAGTACACAAGTATCTTACCTCAGCAGTTCTCTCGTGCTAAACTAACCCCATTTGTGGTGCAAGCTTTGTGAATTTTGGCACCTCCAATTCACATTAAATTCTCGACCTTAGAACTTCACTTTGAAAAATGCACCTTCTTTCAGTTCCTTTGCAGTGACCTTTGACTCCAATGTCACTTAAAATGAAACCGTGATGGATATTATACAGTCCCTATAAAATCCCTTGCAATTACTACAGAAATTGTCCTGGGGGATAGATTAGATGAGGCTACAGAAATCACAGCTCGAGAGGCACAGAGGGAGAGAAATACTACAGAGGACAGAGACTCTGTTATTTCTCCCGACTTTTTGCTCACAGGATTGTTGCCCAAGCTCAAAATGAAATAATTGGTTTCAAAGGTCGGGTCACACAAATGACTCTACACATTTCTCTTTGGGATACTGAAATCAGTCACCAGTCAGAATCTGGCATCTTTCTACAGTCACTGTTCTCAAAACAACAGCAGAATTTAAGATTCTGTTTCACCCCAACTCCTCCTGTTTTTGTGACCATATGGAAAATATTTAAAAATAGCACTTTAGCATTTTTTTGTAAAAATATATATGTATATCAGGAAACCGGAGGAATGAAATCATTCCTACCCTATTTTTCATGTTTGGTCTAATCACTATAAAACAAGTGAAGGGGAAAGTCAGACTTGAATATTTTTTATATAGCCAATAGGTCATATAATAAAAACAAAAAGATATATCTGTTCTTAATTTCTTAAAATTTCCAGGTCTTTTCAAAATGTAAAATGCTTTTATTTTACCAGGAAAACATATAAGGTATCATTAACAAATCTTTTAAAATTTAGTACATGTTGTCCAGAGGTGGGTTCTGAATCTTCTTACTGCCGGTTTGCTCAGCCTTAAGCACATGCACAGCAATCAAAAACTAGTTTCTGCACATGTGCAGAAGCAAAATCCAAGATGGCGGCATCCACGGAGCCACTGACAGAACTGGCTGCGTGACATCACCGCGGAGTTACTACCTACTCTATAGAACCGGATAGAACGGGTAGGAACCCACCTCTGATGTTGTCAAATGTGGACCTTATGTACCATACTAGGCCCTAAAATAGGCATTTCATTTCATTATTTCATCTCTCCTGCTTGTTTGTTTATATCCCACCTTTATTATTTTTACAAATAATTGAAGGAGGGGAACATACCCAGCACACCTTCCTCCTCCTATTTTTCCCCACCCCAAAAAACCTATGAGGTGGGTTGGGCTGGGAAAGAGTGACTTGACAGTGCTTTGATTTCTTCACTCTTGATTGTATTCTTGTGCAATATTTTGCTTGGCGTCTTACAATATAGATGATAAAAAGAGTGAACCAGAAACAGTGACCATTGTGATGTTTACAATGGTTAATAAGATCTATAGCAGTGATGCCTAATCTTTTTGTTGTCACGTGCCGAAAGTGCAAGCATGTGCTGCATCCATAATGCAATACGCACATGACCCGTGCCCTGCCCCTGTTTTGGGCCAAGTAGGCCTCTCTGCAGCCTCCTGGGAGCAAAAACAGGTCGCGTGGGGGCTGTGCCACACCCCCATGCCCTGTTTTGGACCTAGTAGGCCTCCCTGCACTTATAGCCCATAATGCAATGCGGATATGACCCCCTGCATGCCCTGCCCACCTGCACATGTGACTCGACCTGTGCTCCTCCCACCCCTTGCGCATATGCACACATCTCCCGCATGTGCCCTAGCCCCGCACATGCACAGCAGAGACCCAAAAATCAGCTGGCCAGCGGGAGGTGCATGCCATGCGTAGTGAAACTGAGCTGGGATGACAGCTTGCGTGCCCGCATAGAGAGCTCTGCATACTACCTGTGGAACGTATGCTATCACGGATCTGTAGCATTGCATGAATATTCCACATAACCTAATCCTGGCTTACAAAGCTGTGAATCCGATAAAAGAGGAGCAATGTGAATTCTGCAAAAGAAACACAATCTATCCCTCATGCTAAACATCCAATCTCATATGGAATGTCTATGGCATATCTCAGTCTCCAGTTCATGGTTGTCCCAAAGATATTTTTTCCAGAGACAGCTGGACTCTCTTTGTTTTACCTTGAAGGTGTTTCTATTCTCATCCAAGAAGTTTCTTAAATGAATTCTCTTATGGAATGTTTTTAATGGCACAACATTTAGCATTGTCTTAGAGAGAACGTTTTCACACTAGGGTCCTTTTGCAGCCCAACACGTTTCACAGCATGAAAACGACCTCAGCTGTCAATAGCTACAGTAAGTTTTGCGTTTGCTAATCATTTGCTCTTAACTCTTCACACTGCATTTTCATTAGGCTCTAATTAACGCTTCCTGTTCCAAGCTTTCTTAACACAAATATTTATGTGTTTTAGGAATTTCATAAAGATTAGAGATGAACTGTCTCTCATAGACTCTCTCTTGAGATCAACCTATAAGGAAGAGGCTTTTGAAGAAAAACTACCTCCCTTCATTGTCCCTCCACAATTATTTGCTGGGAGCTAGGTGGCATATAAATTTAATATATCATTATGGTCGGTTGCACACTCAGTCAAATGATTAGACTGGATTTGGCATTTTTGTCCACCTACCAAGTCTTTTCCAAGGACCTGGAATAGGCAGAAGTTGTTGTTTCATGCTGTCAAAGGTATTGTTGCAGGATGTAAGCTGTTCCAAGTAAAGCTGCCTTTTGCAATGGACTTGATGGTGATTTGTCAGTGCTGATGGTGTTCAAGCGGTACTCCAGATGCTTTGGGATTGCACCCAAGGTGCCTATTACTATTGGCACTGTTTTTACTTTCTTTTGCCACAGTCATTCTATTTCTATTGCAGATCTTTGAATTTGATGATTTTCCTCAGTTCTTTCTCTCCTGTTCTACCGTCTTTACTGCCATATCCACTCTCCAGACCTTTTCGTCTTTCTTATCAACAGTTGTTAAGTCAGGAGTGTTACGTAGCAGATACTTGTCTGTTTGAATTCTAAAACCCCAAAGCAATTTAACTTCTTCATTTTCTATTACTTCGTCTATTTTGTGGTCCCACCAGTTCTTATTTGCAGGCAAGCGGTATTTCTTGCAGATATTCCAATGCACCATTGTTACTATTTCATCATGCCATTGTTTGTAGTCTGTATCTTGCAGTAGCTAATTAGGTGGTCCACTGTTTCTTCAGCTTCTTTCCAGCATTTACTGTTGCTGTCTTCTCCAATTCTGGCTCTATGTATCTCTTCTTAAGGTTTGGACTTGTGTCACCAGAATTAGCCTCTCTGTCTCTTTCTTCAATTACCCTGGTCTTAGCCATTGCGAGATCTTGTTATCTGCTTTGTTTGCCTGCTACTTTTTATGTTCTGGCCATGTAATATTTTGCCCTACCATGCTTGTTATATGCTTCATATAGCTGTTCTTGAAGGTTCCTTTGGTCTGCCCAGTATTTAATAAGCCTTCACGGTGTAGGTTCAGTGCATCTTCTTTACTGTCCTTCAGATATTCTTCCAATGCTCTTTCTTCTTTCTTCAGCTGTCTGGTATAGTTTCAACATCCATGGTGTCGTGGGCTCCTTGCTAAATAGAGTCTGTCAATATTGCTGTGTGAATGAATTCTATGATTCATTGTCATTATTTTTCTGGTCTTCCTATCCAGGGCTTTTGTTCTGCTTGAGTTCAGTCCATTATTCAGGTAGTTATCTAACATCTGGAATTGACCAGGTGTTAATTTCCTTGATGGCATTTCCTCTTCTAAGTCTTTTAAGAACTTTTTCACTCTTAAGATGTATTAATTTCTAAATTGATTTTTGATCTTCAATGTGCTTGACATTATCAGCTTGAAGGATGCCCAGATAGTGATGATCTTCATCCAGCATCTTAATTGCCCCCCCCCTATAGGCTATCTTCAGTTTTCACTATTTCCCCCCTGTTGATGGTAAGGGTGGCACATTTGTCCACCAGATGTTTATTCCATTGCAACATCTTGACTGTATAGGTTGAGTGTTGATAAGTGATTCTTTTTCAGATGGTGTTTTTCATATAGCTTCAGATTGTCCATGGACTGCATCGGCTACAACATTAATTAGCAATTTAAAAGTTGTTGGTAAGCAGGTAATTATCATGTAGTTGTCTGGTGCTGCCCCTTTTGTTTAATCTTTCATTAGGAGGCAGGTTTTGCCAGATGTTAACTACTCTTCAATTTCATCTCCATGCAATATGCTGTTAAACTACTTAGCTCCTTAGTGGGTAGAGGCCAGTCAGATGTTTCAATCAAAAATTATGCAGTGCAGCTTCACTCGGTGCTGACCAATTCTTGATCTTCCTTGCTCTTTTCTCCAACATTTGTTTGTTCATTTCAGCTTCTTTTTTTAATTCATATCCACCTTTTTCCAAACTGCATTCTTGTTGTATTTCTTTGGGTAGCCACATAGCTGTGCCCAGAACTGCACCGTTTCTTCTTTGTCAAATGTTGACTGATTCATTACAGTCTCTGTAGTAGAAATGTTTCTGATTTGACTGAAATTGAGGCTTTGGTCTGTAGTATAGATTCAAGTTTCATATCTGCTGATCTTCTTGGCTTTAGTTATTATTTGCAGCTTTATTTCCAGGACTTTCTTGATCTTCCTTGTTTCTAGATCATACGCCTTAATCAGGTATTCTCTGATCGTCTTGTTTTCATCATTTCCAGCTTGCTTCCATCTGATCTTGGCATGCTGATCTTCTTTTCCAAACTAATCTTACATTTTGGTGGTGCACTGTTTGGCTCTTTTTTTTTTTTGTTGATTTTGCATCCCAGATATTTAGTTATAACTGCAGCTGTGCTATACATTAGTTGGTTTGTTTCCTGCAGTGAGGTGGTACTTATATTTGATATCACAATATTAGTGCCTTTTATTGCTTGTGCTAGCTGTTTCTTTGGAAAAGGCTTAAGTGCAGGCAACCTTATTTTGTTGTTTTTATGCTGTTCTAAATTCTCAGTGATTATTTGTTTCAATTCCTATTGCTAGCTGTTAGGGTCTTGTTCTTTCTGAGGAAAAGGTAGAGAAGAGGGTGCCTGATTTGGGAATGGAAACGATTCAATACCTAAGCTGGCGTCTTCTACTATCAAATCCTCCTTGTTTGCCTCTGAGCTATTTCTAGCAAGGCTTCATTTTCTTTGTCCTCTGTAGTTCTTCCAATTCTGTTAATACTTTATTTCATATTATAATTAAACACTGACCTGCCAGTCTCTGTTGTGTTATTTCTAATTGTGGATGTTGTTCTTTCCATAACTGGTGCATTCTTTTTAGTTATCTTCTTCTTGTTGAATTTCATTTGCAATAACCAATCATTATTCCTTTGTTTTCAGTCTTCATTTATTTGTGACTTTTCCTCCAGTAGTTCTGCAGCTGCTTTCACCTAAAGTTCAGGCATTCCAACATCTAGCACAGTCCTTGTTGACCCAGATAGTTGAACATCTGGCATAGCTCTCATCCTCCTTGGAGCATGAAAACCCCACAACGATGTCAAGGTAGTACCTCATTGGAAGATATTTTATTATGATGACGATGACGATTAGTGTAATTTTCAAATAGCCACAATGACCATGCTTCATTCTCTTTGCTGTTCCTACATATGCATGATGCATACACAAGACTATGTGTCGGTCACCCTCTGTCTAATTAACAAATGCAAATAAATAATAATACTTATTTTAAGTTTATTTGATTTCATTTAAGGAAATGAGACTTTGGAACTTAACATTTTGTCCCCCAGCTTTGTGACTGCACCTTAAAAATGTGACATTTTATAACTTGCTAATTTGTAGATTTTTTAGTATGCTTGCAACATGAAATATTGCTATAAACAACAATTATTAATATGCTATTAAATTGCACTTTCAGCAACTGAGGATTAATTTTTTTTAATGGACATGTTCATGAAGGTGATTTGAAGGTTCCGCCACATCATTCAAATATGACAAGTGCTCATTAATATCAATCTCTATACCTGCCTTTATTTCAGTAAATATGAGTGTATTATTGGAAACCTTGATCTTCTTTTTTCCCCTCAAATGTTATTTGACTTCTTGTTTTTTGTCTCACAATTCATATGTTCTAATCTCAGTGACTCAAAAGCATTAAGGTAAGATGAAGGCCAAAATAGCACATGGATGGTTCTTTGTTTTCTTGACA
>JANHFT010001363.1:88517-107524 GCA_032467955.1 Pseudoxenodon macrops
CTAATCAGGGGATAAAATAATGTGCTGAAGCTGACCAGACTAAGGATGCTAGCCAGATGAATACCTGGTAGGCAGATGTTTTCCCCTATTTTCCTCCCAAAAAACTCAGGTGCATCTTATACTCCGAAAAATATGGTAACTTATCTGAGCAATGCTCGGCTCTTCAATTTCAACAGTAACTTGAATGATGGTGAGATCCAGAGGAAAAAAAATACTTACTGAACAGTGTAACAACATAACTTGGGAACATCTCTCCCTTCAGATACTTGCTTCTGACCCCACCAAAAGGCATTTGCATTTTCCCACATCACTATTCCAACATAAAGACTTCAATGTAAATGACAGCCCTGAAGAATCTTATATGGATTTAGGTCATTTTTTTAAAAGGACTTAAGTTTCATTAGATAAATATCTTGGAAGCTTGAAATAACTATAATCCTCGTCTCATGCTTCAAAGCCCTCATAGGAACAGCCTACCCATTCCAAGAGGCTGACATTTCTACAGATAAGAAGTGCACTGCTAATCAGTGTGGGCTGCAATGCATAAAAGCGAGCTGGCATATTGAAATTTCAGAGGCCAAGGAGAAGGAAAATGGATTTAGTTTTTAAACTTTTTTTTTTTATAAAGCTGAATAAGATTTGCTAGTATGAAATGTAAGTGCTAAAATTGAAAGCCCCATGAAGCTTCACAAACACCATCAATTCAAAACATTACCCTTAAATGACATCTCCATTTATTAATCCATCTGAACATGGTGAGCTCACAAGCTGGGCTATTTCTAAATAATTTATGGCAAAAACGAATAGACACATGAATGCAAAGATGATATGTTTAGAACAGAACCAGACGTCCTGTTGGTTAATCACATATAGAATGTAATGTTGCCTAACAGGAAGCCTACTCATGTTCTAGATTTGTTCTTCATGTCCTTTGCCTTGAAGCTAACCCACACAAAATCACATTTTACTTCAGAGAATTCAAGGAAATGCTAGAGCAAAGTTTGAGAGTTTATGTAGAGTTAGCCAAACTGTTAAAGTTATGGTTAGCTTTAGGTTAGACTTCCCTGATGTCATGGCCAAAATCCATCATTAACATCAGGGCAGGGGTGTCAAACTCATGGCGTCACATTGTTGTCACCTGACATATTGCAACTTTTTCCCCCTTCACTAAACTGGAGGTGGTCCTGGCCAATGCATGACGCGGCAGGTCCTCAGGTCACAAGTTTAACACCCCTGCATTAGAATGTTGGAATAAGGGTCAGGGTTAGAGTTAGGTCTGGAAATAGGGTTAAGATTAGAATTAGGGTTAGGGTTGGGATTAGGGTTAGTTTTGCCGGTGTTCTCTATGGAATGTCAGGATGACTGCTATTTTTTCAGACTTCAGTTTTGGACAAAGTGTTAAAGCAGGTGTCATTCTTGGGAATCAGTTTGAGCTGCCTTATCAAGGATGTTTCAAAAGCTCCACAAAGAAATGCAGCTTTCATATACCGTAATATGGAGCTTGTTACAGAATCGTGGTGATAGCACCTGTCACAGAATAGGACACGTTTGCCACGAGGCTGGCTCTGATCCTGTATCTGAGCACCTCTGTCTGGAATTGCAAAACAAACAAACAAACCCAGAAAGGTAACTTGGGTGCTGTTGGACCCTGGATTATGTTGAGTTCTTCAAGTTCCTGGGTGGAAAGGACAGTGGAAGCTTGCAAGCACCAACTGATTCAAATGTGCTATAATTGGTCTGATTTCCTTTGGGTGAGTGAGTGCAGTGGCCCTTCAGTCAGTCATAAGGGTAAGTCGGCTACACTGTAACTTTGTAGTCAGGTCATAAGTAGCTTTTGGGGCGGTGTGTGTGTGTGTGTGTGTTATAATTTGAATGGTTACTAAGTGACCAATATGTAAGCAATTTGTATCTATCCAAACCTGGTCTGAGCACTTCAACCATTTGAAACAAGTATTGAATAAACTGCAGGAAGCTGTTTTCATGGTGAGCCTTACACATTTTTCCCCCTTAAAATACACAACATTCCCCATTGACCTAGCAACAAATATTGCATATTTCTATCAAAAGCATCTTGCTTGCTTTCTACACAAAATGTGTGTTTTGAGATAACTGTACATTTCAGTAGACAGGCTGATCAGCTTTTGCCATTGGAAAGCCCAAGAAAAGATTTGAAAGTTCCTTTCCTCACTTTTAGGAACATAAAATCCAATTGTTAATATCCATACTCTCTGTGTCCTGTATGAGCTAAACAGATGTCTCAGCCAGTAGAAAAGCAGATCAAATCAAGTCGGCAGGGTCTGAGGCAGGAAGATTACAGTTCACGTAAGCTGTTGTACTGGGCTTATAGTCAAACTAATTTTGAAAAGGGGTTAGTATGCTTGGAGCTTTGGTTTTACTGACATTTGTATCTCCTAATCTTTTTTTGAGTCCTCAGTAGACTTTGTGACCTGCTGAATCTAATATTGCAGATCAAGCAGGACTGTGGAAGCTTTTATAGGTGTCTCAAGTCAAAAGAAAAGTTCCTCGACCTTCTCCCCTGTTTCCTGATCTTCCTCCACACATGTTGTTAATTTTGCTTGGAACAGAGTCAAAAGATAGCAGCCCTTTTGATCTTTTGCCCTTACGAGCTATTTATCTTGCAAGAAATTTAGAGTGACTAAACACTTAGGGCTGGAATTTGAGAAAGATTTTGGCCAAGTTTGTCACCAAATTATGGTAGCTATCACTTGAGAGGACAGGTACTTTTATAAAAGGTAATTGGCTAAAGAATAGGAAACCCAGAATAGGAACAGGATATTGCTTTTAGAAATAAGAGAATTCTTGTGCTGTTAGATTTGGTCTTTTCTTTGTGGGGTTGAAACAGGCTTTCTAGACCAAAAGCAAGGGAAATAGCATTTCAAAAATATTTTTGTCCTCTCCCTCTACCAAGGAAAGTGAGTTTCTATCTAAACACAAAGAATTTCATTTAAAAAATAATAATAAAAGTATTAAGTATTCAGGGTACTCAATATGTTTCTTCTAAAAAGATCATAAATTTTAATTCCAATTTTGAGCATTTCATTTTGAATGCACAGTTTTAACATCTGTAGGAATCCATCCATGAGCCATGGTGGCGCAGTGGTTAGAATGTAGTACTGCAGGCTACTTCTGTTGACTGCCGGCTGCTGGCAGTTCAGCAGTTCGATTCTTACAGATTCAAGGTTGACTCAGCCTTCCATCCTTCTGAGGTCAATACAATGAGGAACCAGATTGTTGGGGGGCAATATGCTGACTCTGTAAACCACTCATAGAGGGTTGGTCAAGTACTGGGAAGTATGTAAGTCTAAGAGCTATTGCTATCTGCAACTTTAACCTGGAACAGCATGAAGCAGGAAGGCTTTAAATCTGTGGTGGGAACCACCAATTCCTTAAACTAACCTTGCTATGTAGATATCTAAAAAGGTGTGACACTTTTAATCTTCTGAGCTTTTCGATTCATGCTATCTGTCCTTAGGAGTCAGAAAGCCTGGAAGAATAAACCTCTGGTCTCAGTGATTGCAATATTATCCTGGGACACACATATTTGCCTTTATCCATGAAGTGACACTGCCTGTATTTATTACCATGTAAATATGTAATTTCAGAGGTTTATCATCAAACACACTTCAGCCTCATGACTTGCCAATACTGTAGTGCAGAAGCATTTGTAATTAACTTTGCAAAAATAATGGTATTAGCCTTTGCTAAGTGCCGCAAAATTCATTCCTGGAAACTTAATTGAACTGAATTAAGATTTTCAATATTTATAGGGTAGTGCTTCATGCATTTGGTAAACACTAGGGGTATAGAGACCACGTGGTCCAAAATGCACAGAAGTCAGCAATAGCCCTATAGTCCTTTTACTACACTAGAAGCATTTTATCCATACCTGCTACACTGAAAGTATTTTCATTTTAAGTGTAGTGACAACTTTTCTCTATAATACAGTTGGGGGCATGTAGCATTTTCATTCCTTCAGAGAGGATGAAATCCAAATGTTTAAGGAATATACTTCAAGTGCCATGATGTGTTCCTAATATGGTCTTACATTATGAGCCTAATGGAACCAAAAATGAAACTTATAGTTAGACATGTACTTCCTCTTATTGGTTAAAGGCCTCCCCCCCCCATGGATTTTAAAGCTTTAATTTTAGGTAACAACTTTCTTTTTTCTTGGGGTGGGACATTGCATGAGGAAATGAAGTGTGGTGGTTTCTCAGTTGATGATGACATTCTATCTTGTCTTGTCAATGACAAGAATCCAAAACTCTATTTCTCAGCCTATTCTTTTTTCTTGAAAACCGCCAGCAATGGAGTACCTGCAACTCCAGAAGGCAAGCTGTTCCATTGATTAATTGTTCCCACTGACAGGAAATTCCTCCTTAGTTCCAGCCTGAATCTTTCTACAACAAGCTTTTACCCATGGCTTCTTGTCCTACCCATGGATGCTTTGGAGAATTATGTTGCTGTCAGCTTCATATACAGTCTATCAATGAATCTATAATAAGGACCATATGTATAAAAGAAATAAAAGTGAGACAGCATGATTATGCAGTTCTCCTTTGAAGATTGTACCACATGGGAACACACTTTATGGCTGGTCTAGATTACTTGGGGAATGTGATGCAAATGCTACTGTAAGCAGAGCTACACCTTCCAGATCACCATACAGATTGGAACTTATCCACATACATCTATGTTTCTTATTTTTTTACCCTTCTTGACTTCTCCCATGATTAAAAAAAAAAAGCTTGCACTCACATATTATGCCCCACATATGAGCGCATTCTGATTATTTGTTGGTGACCTATGTGCCAGTGTGGTTGATCTAATATGGGCCAAGATCAACTCATTTTCCCCAGGTATTAATTGTTAAGATCATAATATTATGTAAAGATCAAAATCAAAAGTGAAAATATAGAAAATTGAATTGATTCCAGTAAAGCAAACACCTAATTATGCTGAAGGAATTTGGTTTTCTGTAGATTAAAGAAGGCAAAAGATAACTTTCTTTTTGTTTAAGGTGACTATGAAATGCATTGGAGATCTATGCTAGCTATAAAGGAAAGAGGATTAAATTTCCTTTCTTTGTAGCAGCTTGTCAATTCAGCCTACTGGCAACCTGGGGATGGGCAGCTTATAAAAGATGGAGCCACCTTGACTACAAAAGAGAGAAAAGCCCACTTTCCCCCCACAACCTGTACAAAACCCAAATGGTGAGCAGGTGGGGCAATAAATCAATCATCAAAGCTAATTAGTCTATGACAGCCCAACTTCTCTTAATATCACATTTCTTATCCTCATTCTTCACAGCAATGCAAAGGTGACAGTAAGCTGTTTGTTTGTTTGTTCAAGCTTAATAGAGAGACAGAATGAAAAGAATGCATGAAGCCCCATAAAAAGGTCTCTGTGTATGTAGACTGTATGTAATTAATGCCCAGAAATGTTGCTTTCATGATTTAAATTTGGGAAATGAACATACAGTTCAGAAAGGACAGAAACACAACTGAGATACAACTATTATCTGTAAAAATGTTTTTTTTTTAATTTCTGGCAGATTTTACATCACCCTTATACATAAGGTAGGGATGTGGTGACTCAGTGGCTAAGACGCTGAGCTTGTTGATCAGAAAGGTTGGCAGTTCGAATCCCTAGTGATGCGTAATGGAGTGAGCTCCCGTTACTTGTCCCAGCTTCTGCCAACCTAGCAGTTCGAAATCACGTAAAAAATACAAGTAGAAAAATAGGAACCATTTTGTTGGGAAGGTAATAGCGTTTCGTGCGCCTTTGGCATTTAGTCATGCTGGCTACATGACAACAGAGACATCTTTGGACAGCACTGGCTCTTTGGTTTTGAAACAGAGATGAGCATCTCCCCCTAGAGTCGGGAACAACTGGCACATATGTGCATGGGAAACCTTTACCTTTACACATAAGGTAAAGTTTCAAAAACTTGAATCCTCTTTCAAACATTGTAGAAGTACTCTGATAGCACTTGGTCTAAAGTAAAAATTTCTGCAATTTGGCTTGGATGTAAGCTGATAAACCTCTGCCAAGGCTGAGATCCAATGGCTGGATGGCTCTTAATACAGTATATTCAGACAAAGAAACTGGTATACCCAGAAGCTGGGTGTTTCTTTGACTCTTGATTTTTATCCTGAAACTTATTCTGTGGGGCAAAATAAATCTCCTTGCCAAGTATGGTTAATTGACCTACAGTGAATCAGTAAGAAAAGCATAGTTTTGTGAATTAATAGGAAAACAGGGGTTTTGCTTTATTTCTCACCTGCCAATAATTGTCTCATTAATTATTCTGGTGTGGGTTCACATGAAAAACTAGTTGAAAAGCTTTAGTTAGTTCAAAATATATCTACAATAATTTTAATGGATGCAGCTTATTCAGAACACATCTCACCTCAACTAGTTCTCTACTGATTGTGTAGCCCAACTGAAAAGTACCAAAGAAATTGGAATTTAAATTTCTACAGGAATAGCTTTTCCTTTCTACCTCTGCGTTCCTGCCTCTTCAGAAGTACGGCTTGTTCCACACCCAAGCATTTTGAGCACTGTCCAATAACTCATGTGGCAACAGATCCCCTCACAATCCATTCTTAAAATTATGCATTGGTGGAAATTAGTTGAAGGACCAACAATAGTTCTGTAATTCCAAAAAAACCCAAAAAACAAACAAACCCCTGGCAGAATTGGAGGGTGGAAAAGTTTGATTTTGGTCCATGGGTACCCCAGTTGTAGCTCCAAAATAAATATGAATTTAACCGTTTCAGGTTCTTGAAATATGTTTTGCAACATTTATTGTGATATGTATGTGCAGGAAAATTGTTTGTGTTTAGAAAAAAATAGGGAAAAGTTACTTGCAATGTTTACACTTGAAAAAAGTATGCACAATGTATATTTGGAGAACTATCCATGAAAAGCCTATACACAAGCATAAATAAGTTAGGAAAAGTTTTTTTTTAATGTAAAGGTAATCTTTTGAGGTTTTCCCTTTAAAATAGAACAACTCATTCAACAGATCGGGAGCACAAAATTGTCAGTTGTTAAGTAGACAAAATTGGCGGGGTCTACTAATTAAAACTCAGCTTGAAGGTTATTTGACAATTATTAATTTTAATGTAAAAATAAGTGCATTTACTGCTAATTTTGAAGTAGGTTTGCATTTAATTTAGCATTGATTCAGCACATACTCCATATTAAGACGAGCAAAAAGGCTAAACAATTATTGTTTCCAACAGTCCTTCACATTTGATATAGGGAGACCATGACCTATAATTTGTATTTCTCAGGCTATTCTTCCCAAAACATGGTAATACTTTTGAAGTGTCACTGAGTAACTCGGGCTCTGCTTCTGGCTCAGCTCTCACTACGTTCTAATGACCTTGCATACTTAATCATAATTGAGAGTCAAGTGACTTTTATGAGACATGAATTTTAATTAGAGTTCACATTAACAGGGAAAGTACTTTGTCTAGAATTCCTCCAATTGTGATAATTAATTGACTGTCATGGGTAAGCCTCCTGTCTTACTGAGTCTGTTGTGCAATGCCTTTTCAAACATTTATTAAGATATTTTAAGATACCTTTCAGAGAATCTACATTTTGTTTTTAACCATAGATATTGAACTACTTCCTATTAGGATAAACACACAGTTTAATCGACTATATGAGAGAGGGGACTTTGTTAAAGAAGAATGCCATTAAATTATATATTGATAGTACAGATATTTTATGCATTTTATATGTAAGTACAATGGGATTTTATGCATGCATATTTTATATATTTCATGCATGCATAATATGATGAATTGGATTTTAGGTATGTGCTACACAAATAGACAGATTTGGTCTGATGTTATCCAAGGGCTTTTAAATCAAGGAATCATTTCATTGAATAAATCTGAGGGATGGCAAGACCAAATTTAGTAAATCCAAGTTTAGTTACTTATGTAGTATTTCTCATAGTACTATGAGTGTGGAGGTTTGTATCTCTTCCTCTTGCAGTGCAAAATTTAGATTAAAATAATTTTAGGTTTTTGGTAATAAAGAGGAAAGAAAAGTGCTTGTTGCATCTGGGGAGGTAATTTATCCTTTGGCTACCAGATCTGGAATGCAAAGTTACTGCTTTGTATATTTCTTCTATCTAATGATCTTGCAGATGTTGGCACCCTAGATCTTGTAAGCCTTTGTATCTAATGCTTATTTACTAATGAGAACTGATAGAACTGTAAAATATGTATTGAATGAGATGCCATGATGAAAACCTCTGAAAAAAGTTTCACTTAAAAAATACAAGCAGGTTTACAGCGTTAAATATTAGATCTGTTCAACTTTTGCAGAACTGCTGTGCAATGCATGGGTGCAAATATGTTCTAGATCATTAAAGCAACCTTTCATGTGCTGTGTCTACACATCTGTGGATGAACAGCTACTTTCTTACACTATGGGAAAACATGAAGCTAAGTTAGTGGAAACAGCCAATTGCAGCTTCTAAAGCAGGGGTGTCAAACTCAAGGCCCGCGGACCAGATCCAGCCCATGGAGTGCTTAGATCTGGCCTGCGGGGCTGCCCTGGAAACAGCGAAGGACCGGCTTGCGGTGCTTTTGCAAGTGAAAACAGAGCTGGGGAGGACACAGACATCCCCGACACAAGTGACATCTAGCTGTCCATGCCCAGCCTGGCCACATCCATCCCGGCCACCCAAGGTCAAACACAATCCTGATGCGCCCATCAATGAAATCAAGTTAGACACCCCTGTTCTAAAGCAACAATGTCAGGCTGGGAAAAGAGGCAGCTACTGTAATGATTTACAGAAGGCTGCTTTGAAACTGTTTCTCTATGTTGGGGAGCACCTGTTTTGAAGAATTTGCACAGCTGTATTAACACATTAATCCGAACGTGTTGGGAAAGCACATTGGTACAAAACCATGAACTGCCAAAACCATAAGGCAATAATTTCCAGTCCACTCCAGTTCTCCCAAAACAGTTTGAAGATAATGCAGTCCACATCATCTTCATGGCTGCCAACTGCAAAATGTTGAGCAAGAAGAACACAGCTTTTAACCACCCCCTCCCCAATTTTCATGGCTTGTTGTGGGCTGGTAATTCTCTGAAACAAAAAGGTGCAATAATTTTTTTTGGGGGGGAGAGAGATGCAAAAATATTAAAACGCCAATCCTTTGTTACATTGAAGAGCATCTCAGCAAGATGAAGGGGAGAAGATAGCCTTCAGGGACAGAAAAGAGGCTATTCCTGAACCAGGAACCTATGTAAAGTGAGAGCTTTTGCCAATGAAAAGCTCCTGCACTCACAAGCTCTCCTGAGCTGCAGTGCATTAAAAGGAAAGTCACCCCAAGAGTCCTTTCTAATACAATATAGACTAATTGGAAATGCATTAGCACAGATGTCTACTGCTGGCTTTAAGATTTCACTTGCATGAATGCCAAGTCTACAAGCACATCCAGACAATATACAGGATTGGCATATTTAAAAGTAACTTCAAATCTCCCTGGCATATCTCTGGTGTGAATTTTGAAAGAAAGATTATGACCTTTTATTTTCTATATCAAGAAAATATAATTCAACCCTTAAATAATTGATGGAGTAATTAGCAGTGAAAAGTTCAAGGTGAGACTAAGAAGGCTAAAATCACCTTAAGGTGTTTGAAATTATTTTAAAGCCAAACAGAAATGATTAGATCCAAGGTATAGCAAATGGAAAGGATAAGTCCAAGCGACTTGCAGCATTGTTAAATGGGAGCATCAACATCCATAAATATTAACTCATGCATGCCCTTATGCATGCCCCTTACAGACCTCTTAGGAATGGGGTGAGGTCAACGGTAGACAGTTTAAGGTTAAAGTTATGGGGGTTTGAAGATATAACAATAGAGTCAGGTAGTGCATTCCAGGCATTGACCACTCTGTTGCTGAAGTCGTATTTTCTGCAATCAAGTTTGCAGCGGTTTACATTGGGTTTGTATCTATTGTTTGCCCACATATTATTGCAGTTGAAGCTGAAGTAGCCATTGACTGGTAGGACATTGTAGCGGGTATGTAATTCTCTTTTTCTTTCTGGGCCATATATTTATTTTCCATCAAGAATTCTATAACAAAACCAAGCAAATGTGTTAAAAATTAATCCCCACCTCCACAAAGTGCTTTTAGGGAACATCAAAACTTCTGTTTAATGGACCACTTGTGGCCAGAGAGTTCCCCATCCCCCTACAGCTGGGGTGTCAAACTGGCGGCCCATGGGCCGGATGCATCATGTGCAGGCCATGCCCACTCCGACTCTGCAAAGGCAAAAATCGTCACAATATGCGATTGGTTTGACATCCGTGCCCTACAGTGTCATCAGGCAAACTACATTGTTTTAATTGTTTCCTTCATTTGATGTGAAATGATGAATATATAACAGGAATGTCATGTGTTTCACTCAAAATCCATAGCAAGAAGATCCATATAAATTGACATCCCACCAGAATGTGATATTTAGTAATGTGCTCTTCATTTCATTTTTATTTGTTTCTACTTTATGTTGCTTATGTAATATCTTTGTGTATTTAAAGTGTTCAGTTCAATAATGAAATGTATCATTTAATTAAAGGAAACCAATATTTTTAGAGATATATAACACCTAAGAATATAGGCGGCATGACTCTTTTAACCAAGTAAAATGAAATTAAGAATCAAATAGTTTCAAACTGAAAAACTGAAAAGTTTTGCAAAATATGCATAATATTGTTCAAGCAAAACTGCACTTGTATTTACTTGAATCAAGTTGTTTTTTAATAAAGGCCTCAACATGGCAAAGTTTAGAAATAGGTAGTATGCATGCACAGAATACAACAAAAATTCTCTTATAAAACAGCTGTTATTTTTGCAATGTTTGTACAAAGGGAATAGAGCCACCACAAACGTATTTAATCTGTTAGATTAATAGATCATGACAGCTAAAATCAGCAACATGTAGCCGAGGAATGAAAAGCCCTCTAGTTTTCTGAATACCAGTGTGAGAAATATTTTGTGCCTTAAAGTGTTTAGAAAAGATTCTGTGGGTGGTTATCTTTTAACATCCTAAACAAATTGCATGACATCTTTCTGCCACAATTAAAAAAAGGCAAATATTGTATTCATTTTGGTTTTTTTTTTCTTTTTATTCTTCATAACAACATAAAATAAGCTAATACCAGAGAAAGTGCTGGAAATTGATTACATTTTTACACTCTCCATAATTGAGAATGTGAGCTTGAGGTTTGTTGAAGAAATTTTAAAATTTATCCACACTTGCTTTTAAATAAATGTGTTGATTGATACAAAAGAATGAAGACTTGTTTGCTGTAATGTTTCTGTGAAAGGGTTGAGTTTCCTCCCTCCTCCTAAGAATCTGGTTCTCCATGTGTGTGCTTATGGCTTTTTGCTCTCCTGACAACATAGGAAAACTCATCATACACAAAGTGTGTCTGTGACTGATTAAAGAAATGCATAAAGTCGTGTGCAGGCTTGACAACGCCCTCTTAGGATCCAAGTGTTCAGGACTGCAGAAGAGGCCTTCTCACACACCTGTTAAGGTCTCGCCACTTGCAAGTGGTATATCACTAAGTTCACTAAGATTTTACTAAATATGAAGAATTTTTACATGGTATATATGTTTAGTATAGCTTGGACAATCACTGAATCTCCAAAACGGAATAATCTGTGCTCATGCAGGCCATTAGATGTTTTCTATAGTACTCATAGCTTCTTTGCAACCTAAAGCTAATTGGAAAAGCAAGTTATGTTTGATTGTGAAATTAGCTCCTCTATAGTTTTAAGGTTCTGAAGTGAATTTCTAATGAGCACGAAGAGAGTAAACAACCCAATCATACTTCCACTATCTGAAACAAAAACAAATTCACACACTGTACTACAGTCTTCAGACCATATAATGGAAAAGTGCAGATATTGTCTTCAGTAGATTAAGTAAAACCAAAGGAAAAAATTCATACAAAATAGATTGCCCATATTCACACTACAAAGGATTTCTTCAAATTTTTAACAAATTCAGTGTGTGTTATATCAGCAGCATTGTTGCAAATTGTACGGTAGTGCAGGTTTTTTTTTCTTCATAAAAATACCATACAAATGGTCAGTCAAGTCATCAGCAAAAGAAAGACCCAGATAACCACCAACCAAATTGAAAAAATATCAAGAGGTAATGCTGATGCCAAAACAATTATAATACTGTTGGTACATAGAAAAGTAATCCTTGTATTTTATACATTTATACAGTATACAAAAGATTACAGTGGATTATGCCACAGTCTCCCTTATGCCAATATCTATTTTCTTTGGAAGAAGTTCTTTCCTTTCATCCATGCTTGCTAAGGAGTTTCGGCAAATCTGCCCATCCATGTATAATTTTGCATATACTGGATTCGAATAGTTTGTTGGCTGAAAACAGACAAACATATTAACTGTTATTCAGACTGCTGTAAATCCCCTGACTGAAAGCTAATCAGAAAAGGAATATGACATGCATATATTTATCTAAATTTGATAAATAAATAAAAATACATCAGAAGACACTAAGGGATGATTTTTAAGCCAAGGAATAGAAGATGTTATAATATTTAATCTGAGACCATTTGTACATCGATGATGACATACAACAAGGGAGAACTTAAATTTCTTCCTTTAGAACAGATGAGGGGAACATCATAAATGTCCCAGCTGATTATTTGCTTTGCTTTACAATAGACACACTCTTCCTTTATGGACCGTGAATGACTGTTTATGCTTGACAAGTCTGGAAGTAATTTATTCTATTTCCTAGCAGAGATATTAATAAAACACCAGTTATGTAAAAATTAATAAAAGGGGAGGGATCTAGATGGGTTCCCTTCCCTGATCTAGATGTTGATTGAAGCTTGAAATAAGCTATTAAAACATAAAGGGCAATGTTTAATCTTTACCAAGCCGAAACAGTGATGGTTTAACTTCCAAGATACTTATAATGGTTTAATTTAGGCTCAAGTTCTGTTTTTAGCTAAATCTGGAATTAGCAGTTGTATCACCAAGCTACTGTTAAATAAAATAGAGAGACAGGAGCAAGTAACATCAGCAGACATGTTCTGGCTATCTTTGGACTACTGTGTATATTTGTATCCATACATATTATGTGCAAAGTTTAAACTTAGTGCATTTAGACTTACAAGGGCACATGTTCAAATGGAGCCTTTCCCTTACAAGAGGGCTATTGTTAGAAGTATAGCAGAAAAGCAGTATCCAGGGCAATGTGCATGAAAGGGCCGAGTGGTGATGCAAAGAGCAGATGGAAAAGCAATTTTTATTTGAATTATGATGGTAAAATCCAATATTGTGCAAAGAGCTTGAATAATTAAACTTTCTCCTTGCCTATATCTCCCTTCGGCTTGAGTATCACTAAAAATTTCTGTTTGGGGAATCAATAGAACTTATAGACTGTGCAACTATACTGCAGTGAGAAGGGAAACTGTAAATTCAAGAGTTTAATGTGACTGCTACAACATTCCTCTGCCTAATATGAAGTAATTTACCTGGTTTATTGCACCTTTGAAACTTATGACTTCAGCCTTCTCAAATAGATTTTCAGGGGAAACAAAGGGCTTCATGGTGAAGAACATGAAAGATGTGAATTTATGTTTAATTTATGAAACATTGTGTTTTGTTCTAAATGTTTCTTTCTATGGTCAATAATTTTATGAAGCATAAGTACAGTAAGTATTGGTTCTGATAGCTACAGCCCCCTACAGATACAGAGGCAATATAGCTCCTAATACAAGCTGATGGAAAACAAAAACTATATTCATGCTCTAATTTCGATTTCTTGTATGATAAAATTGGCAACCAGAAACAAAATGGAGGACCTGATGGCTTTTGGTCTGGCTCAGTTTAGCTATTTGTTTGCTCTTATTTTATTGTCTGGTTGTCTATTGTAAATCTTTCTTAAGTGTACTGTTCAAAAGGATCTAGCTAGATGCATAGTTGAAATAATTCTGTTGTATGCTTTAGGATACAATATCTGATACCAGAAAAATTAAGATCTATTGAAATTGCACCTAGCCAAGTAAATGAATTGGCTTCTGAAAAACATTTTGCTGATGTGCTCTTTTTTCAGTCATAAACTTAGCCAGAATTTCAGACTATAGGTCTGCCACAAATTGCTTCATATTCTCTATTGTGCTTAAATGAGTTCACTTTTCTGGTGATCTTAAGAGAGAGAGAGCATGATTCAAACATTGATATAAACAAAGGTCATCCTGCTTTTAAGCCCTCTGATAGCTAAATTGGAAAGATTCATAGCATGAATTCATGATTGAATTCACATTTTCAGTCTTCAAACTCAATTATTGTCATTATTGTCATATGTAACCAATCCTTCTTTTCCATGCATCCATACTAAAGAATAGGTACTATTAAATATGCACAGAATTAAGATACATTCTTAATGGGCTTCATGCAATATAAAATTGGCTGGAATACAATCATTCATGGTCAGAGAATCTCAGCATAAAAATATAACAAAGTCTCTTACATTATTCCAGTCACCCAATCTTTATTTTCTAAAAAAAGACTCCAGCATTTTTTTATGAAGAAGAGTCATATTGCAGAATTGAATACATGCAAAATGATTTTCCATTACAGAAATCATGTAACACACATAAAAAATGTATATAAATATATGCATCTTTGCCAATGAAGACGATTAATAACAATGTCACTCATATTTAAAACAGTTCAAAGATTTTCAACATATTATTTAAAGATAATGGATGCAAATGAGTAAACTGAGAAATTAATGTTTCATTGCCTTATTTTAAAATATATTTTGAATGTGATTTTTTTAATTGCATATATTGTGCTCATGAAATTCTATCAAAACTAAGCACATATTTATGAACATGTAAGGTTCAAATGCTTTTGGACTGCCATCATGTCCTCTCTGGAAGAACATCCAAGACTTTTCATATTTCTTTTCCTGAAACTAAAAATGGAAGAGAATCCTGCCAATGTAATATGTGTTCTTGCACTTTAAGCCTTTGGAAAAGATTGAACCAGTAATTCACTAGTATTAGACAATGTTAGAATCCAAAAAGGGGTATTCTGGAGAATTGTCCATCAGTCACAAAACTGGGAGTTCTATGGCAATCCTGGAGCCAACATTGTTCAGATGGGAGAATGGGTAGAGATTGAGAACCTGAAGAAGAAAAGAGTTCTGCTCTTTTCTTCTTTTCAACTTACACAGGTCTGATATCTTTTCAGAACTAAGTTTTGACATTGTTTGACCTGAAGGAAGAATCTTTCTCTGAAGAAATGAAAAATGAAAAGCTATGTGAAATTAAATTCAGCACACCCTTCCAATATAATATATAATGTGTATGTTTTGACTTTGGGAGAAAATCATTACTAAAGCTGCATAGCAAAGTATCACCAAACTATAAATTAGTGAGCCATGGCATATTCTTGTTGCCTTTTGAGGAAAAGGTAGATGTGATGTTAATTATGGGAATATAATTAATATGTAAGTTGAGTATGTTTGTATTATGTAAAATAATAGGGGTATCAATTTATTTTAGTTAGTCTAGAGCCATCCCAATTTTTTTTGCAACCCAGATATCATATCCTTATTATTTTACATAAAACAAACATACACAATTTACACTTAATTATATTCCCATAATTTATATCACATTTACTTTGTTCCTCAAAAGGCAACAAGACTATGTTGCCTAAATGTAGTAGACCTAGTTAATATGAAAAATTCATTGTTCAGTCAATATTTCTGACAGATATGTGAGAAAGCCTAGAAACATTTGTAACTGTTGGAAGACCACCCTGATATAATGAAGATGGAAAATAAACGACTGTTTCTCACCCCTGCTGTTAGAGGTCCTTTCAGATCAGAGTTTAGGTAGATGGGTGGTGCCGTATGGGGGAGCTTGAAGACTGCGGGACCTCCCGCTATGTATCTGCCCTGCATTCAATAAAGCATGTTTCAAAGTTTAGTTTCCAATTTTAAAATAATACATCTTCCCCCCTCCATTCTGAAATGTAAGTGAGCAAATAGTGAATGAAAACACATGTTGTAACTTTCCCCCCCTTACAGAAACAAATAAAATAAAAAAGCTTTTTGTTAGATGAATTAGATTACATTCAGGAAGATATTCATACTGGAAACATAATGGGATCAAGTTAATTTTCATTTTGTGAAGGATGTATGGAAGAAAACAAAGTACAGTATATTGTCCATACTTGACTGATAAAAAAAAAATCATCACATCTAATCCATTACTGAGCTACTGTTTTAGAATGGGATAACATAGCTTTGTATTAGTGAAGCCTACCTTTCAGGAATTCATAGAGGGGATTATTATTTAGAAAAGTGGGAAGTGCTCTCTCTGCTCCTCATCCCCCTGAAGCAGCACCACTGGTAGGATTTAAGGGTTTCCTTTTGCTAGTATATGTCTTGCTCTTGTCCAGCCATGAATGGAACCATGGAACATTTTGTCTACAGATGTTGTGGGTGCTTCATCACTGGAGGCTCTTAAAAAGAGACTGGACAGCCATTTGTCTGAAATGGTATAGGGTCTCCTGCTTGATCAGGGGGTTGGACTAGAAGAACTCCAGATCCCTTCCAACTCTATTATTTTGTTATGATTGCTTGTTCCCCTCAATTTAGAAAAAAATGTTTGTTTGATGTTACAAAAAAAAAAAAAAAAAAGAGCGGAGAGAGGGAGGAGATTTTTTAGCAATTGTGTCTGTCGTCATCTTTCCCAGAGTTCTTTATGAAATGGAGACTCATAGAACTTTAGGGACACCACATGCTTCCCATGATCAGGCCCTAATGATACCATTTCCCTTACCTGTAATTATTATTTTATTAGAAACCAAAGTACTATTTTTTAAAATAAGTATAGTTACATATATGTACTTGAAAATATATTATCTGTGCAAATAGATTTTATTGTTATTGGTTTTATAATAACAGAAAAAGAAAAGAAAAAAGAAACATGGCACAATGATTTATATATTATAGAAAATTATATGTGCTTAAAAATAAGTGAAAAAATACAGCAGAAAAATATACTTTATACCACATATGCAAAGACAATTGCAGCAGTACTATTCAGATCACTGCATCAGAGAAATGGATACAGTACAGAGAAAAAATGAATACAAGATCACTGCATCTGCCACTGTTTCTGTTTAACAAAATGCTGAAGTGCACTGCCTACTTTGTTTAGAAAACCAAGCAATTATGATGTACTATGACAGAAATAATATACATTTATAAGAAACCTTTTATTCTTTTGCATGCATAATAACAGAAATCAGGGTTGACCTTCCTATTTCATAGGTAGTAGTTTCTTACTTCAGATCACATAATTGAAGATACTGATACTACAAAACATGAAAGTAGATATTATCTCAGATTATTTTAAAAGAATTTAAATAATTTCAAGTATGATAGTACTACTATTTGTATCCTGCCAGTTCATATCCATTCTTATGTTTATATATTATGGTTCTGCCTACTTGCTGTCTTGCAACTATACTTGTGCTGTCATTGAAGAATCAGTTAAGGATGGTGTTCTTCTGCCTCTGTAAGTGGAGAACTGGAAGTATAATCCAGAGGAACAAGCTTTTTTGAAATAAACTGGACTTGCAATGGCAAAAACACAAGTATTTCAATCACTATTTTTTAAATCTGCATGGTTTAAATCACTGGCTGTCCCACAAAAACACATTTATAGAAAAGTAACCAACACAGGCAATGTTATAATTATATAATTTATAATTTATTCTACTTTTAAAATATGTAATAGAACCATTATACACATCACATCTTTATTTGAAGAGTTCAACTCCCCAAATATTAGTTTACTGATGTGAACAAACCATCATAGATCAGGCATACGTGCACTGGATCGAGTGGAGGCTTCTGAAAATGAAAGTGATTGAAGTTTTTTAAAAGATGGCCCTATGCCTCTACCTGATCTCTACTGGAACAGTGAAATCTTTGATGAGAGCAGCTGGAAGGACAGAGGACGTCAGTGAAAACTGCTAAAACATATGATGAAGGTTACGGGAATTGGGTATGTTTAATTTAATGAAAAGAAGGACTAGGGCTGACATGATAGTGGTGTTCCAATACCTTTAGTGGCTGCCACAAGGAACAGAGGGTCAACTATTCTCTAAAACACAGGAAGGCAGGACAAGAAGCAGTGGATGGAAATTAATCAAGGAGAGAACCAATCTGGAACTAAGGAGAGATTTCCTGACAGAACAATTAATCAGTGGAATGGCTTGCCTTCAGAAGTTGTGGGTGTTCCAACACTAGATATTGAACAACCACTTTTCTGAAATGGTATAGGGTTTCTTGCTTGAGCAGGCGTTAGCCTAGAAGACCACCAAGACTACCTTTCAACTCTTATTCTGCCGGTGTCCCTTCCATCAGTAAAAATATTGTGGCCTGTCGCCTGCCAGCCCCTCTGGTAGCCAAATTAGATGAGGAGTTGGCGTGGGAGTCAGGGCCAGCATCAAGGCAATCTGAGAGCTCTGAGTGGGAAGAGGGAATGGAGCTATCATAGATAAAGACAGAGGCGGAGCCTGGGCCATCCATCAGCCCTCAGATGGAGAGTCAACATCTCCCAGGTCTGGAGGTGGCTAATGAGGAAGAGGAGGAACAGCTGGATCCAATGCCTGATGCGCTGATGCACAGAAGGCAAAGAAGGGGAGAGCAGTGGAAATCTATGCGCTGTCCTTGGGATGGAAGAGCTACCACTGTTAGCAAAGCTCCACCCTAGCTCTGGGGATAAAAGGCAGGGGGCGGAGAAGAATCAGTGTGGCAGACAAATATTCATTTGAGAGAGAGAGAGAGAGAGAGAGAGAGAGAGAGAGAGAGAGAGCGAGAGAGAGAGAGAGAGAGAGAGAGAGAGAGAGAGAGAGAGA
>JANHFT010001363.1:135759-154857 GCA_032467955.1 Pseudoxenodon macrops
TCAATGCCTGGAATGCTCTACCTGACTCTGTTGTTACATCCTCAAACCCCCACAGCTTCAACCTTAAACTGTCTACCATGGACCTCATCCCATTCCTAAGAGGTCCGTAAAAGGGTGTGTGCATAAGCGCACCAATTGTGCCTACCGTCCCTGTCCTATTGTCCCCATTTGCTTATACTCATTCCTTGTTCATGTCCATGTTTATACTTATACCTGCTATCTAGTACATGTTTGACAAATTAAATAAATAAATAAATATTTTTTTGTTTTGGTATCTGTCAATCTTTATATCAGTGTGAGAAATAATTCTCCTATCAGCCCAACCAGAACCACAGAACTTTCAAGACACAGTGTTTTTCTTTGGGGTTTGAGACATTTTTTTTCCATTTCATGCAACACTACCCTTTAAATATGTCTCTGTTCAGCTTAGCAGTTGGTATCCAGCATTAGTCCCTTTAATCTATTCTGTGAATTAGCTCACAAGAATATCCTGTAATACATATGCAAACTCTTTGGGGTATTTGTTGCTCTGAGATATGTTTGTTTTTATATTATTTTACTTTATATATTTTATGTGTCTTTTAATTTATTTGTTTATGTGCCTGTTATTTGCCCATAAAACTGCAGGAATTATTGGTGTTTCAAAGATATATATATCTCATACATACTTAAGAGCTTTTGGTCCATCTGAACATTATATAGAATGGAAATTGTCTTGCAAATTATAAAAACAATATAATGAAAAAATAGGTTTAAAAGCTATATATTTATGAACTGTTCTCTTTGTCTGTCTCTTCACCCAACACGCCCACCCACCCACAGATGCAATAAGAATAACAGAAACTTAAAAACAAGATTAATCTTCTTTTCAGGATCAAACAGCGAAACCCCACATGATAGTTTCTTCGTGTGACAAATGTATTGTAGCTCAGAAAATGCACCAAATGTGAGCAAATAAATTGCTTTCCATCTAAAGTTTCCTTTCATTAACTATAGCTCAATTTAAAATCCCATTTGTTTTTAAAAAAGAAAAATAATGACTCCAGTTGACATTAATTTGTGATGAGCTGTGAAGAACTGAAGTCTTTCAAAGTACTGAAGCCAATGACTTCTATTAGCAAGAACGAATAAGTTGGCAAATACTGTGTTATCTTACTGTTGAAATTCTGATGCCAATTAGAGTAAGTAATTGTGGGCAAAAAACATACCAATTGTCTGACATTCTCAGGCAGCTCCATATGTTCATAAGTACAGATATCTCATAATGGAACACATCCTCATTAACTGTAATTCATGGACAGAGAGACAATTAGCTCAATGCCATGGACACTATGCTGAGCCTCCTGAACAGCTGATTTCCATAATCTGTGCACTCAGCATGATTTGCATAACTTTTGTTAGGCTGCTGCAGACTGCGATAATAGTTGCACTCAAAAGATACTACTGGCTTTTTACTGGTTTAGTGGGGATGTTTTATATGAAAAGCATTTTTGACAGATTATAGTAGAAATGCAATCACCCCATATAATAAAATGTTCCATGTGTACAGTGGACCTCTTAGCATTAATACTGCTACAAAACCTGACAAATGTGTTTCAGGAACTCTTAATCTATTTAAACTAGGGACATTGAACTTTGAAGTTGCTTTATTGTCTTACAATATGAAAAAGAACTACATTTTAAACAAAGTTACCAGGAGACAGTAAAATTGACTCCCCAATAAGGATGCTCAACTGGAAAAATGTTCCTTATATTTTTGGTGCAAATAGCAACAAGATATCATCAGTTTTTAATTCAACACACTAAAAGAGCATAAGAAACACTTTGGGCATTTTTTTCTGAATGTAGACAACCTTGTATATGACAAGTAGGTTAATTGAAATGAAAGAAAATGTGACCCTCTGTTAGAACTGTTCCTAAGGGTTTGGAGTATAATGTTATTATTAAAGTGCTCTGAAACATTATAGAGGAAAGCCTAGTGATGAGCTAAACTTAGTTCTTAACCACAGAAACATAACATGATGTAAATTGGACATGACTAAAATGTGTTGCAAGAAATCATTCCTTGAAAATACTTGTAGCCCTTGTAAATATTTTTGAAGTCCTGTATTAAATCAGGTTCCAAATGAAGAAAATGGAAAAGACTACAGACTCTGTCCTTTGCTGTGAGCTATCAAATGACCAGAGGTGGATTCCTAATGGTTCGGTCTGGTTCTACAACACCGTTAGTAACTTACCAGCCTGGTTCGATAGAACCGTTAGTAACTCGGGCCTGCCAAGCCCCCGATCTGGTTCTTTCAGCGGCGCCATAGGCACCGCCATTTTGGATACATTTTTCTTGACAAATGTATCTTGCATTTTTATGTATACTGAGAGCATATGCACCAAAGACAAATTCCTTGTGTGTCCAATCACACTTGGCCAATAAAAGAATCTATTCTATTCTATTCTATTCTATTCTATTCTATTCTATTCTATTCTATTCTATTCAGTAAAGTGAAGAGAAAGCTGTTCTCACAATCAGATTATACATTACATCCTGGACTCAAGAAAACCCAGAAGAACAAGTTGATGTGCAGCCAATACCTGAAAGTGGAATGAAATTGCCACTCCCTATATTACAAAACACAGAAGTTTATATGAGGCATAAAACCATGAATAAATTAACAGAACACCAGAGTTGGAAGAGACTTTGGTAGTCTTCTAGTGCAAGAGCCCCTAAACCATTCTGGACAAAATGCTGTCCAACCTCTCCTTAAAAACCTCCAGTGATTTTAATTTAAATTGTTTATTTGTAAATTAAACTAGCTAAACAGTCAACCCTCATGACCAATGCTCAATGTCAACCAATGCTCAGTGGAGAAGTATATTCAGATAGTATACTATATGATGCCAATAGAGCCCTCACAAGAATCCTTACAAATACAAACCAATAAAGTGAATACAATACAGCCTCTGTAATCCTGGAGGTTGTTGATTACACAATCAAGATGAGAATCAATACATACCTCCCCCCCCCACGGGAAAATGAGGTTAGAGGATAAGATCAAGGCAATTTGGAGAGACGTTAATAAGCTGTTAGAACTACTTGGCTACTGAAAAAAAAATCCAGCTCCTGTTTCCATGTGAAGCCCTAGAGACTGTTAAACAAGGTCTCAGAGCACTGGCTACAAGGCTAAGGAGATATATTAGAGAAGCAGAGGTCAAGAAGGTAAATGTCCTGTTCTCCAAATAACCAACTAAAGTATAATCCCAACTGCAGTGCAATAATACAGTAACAGTAGAATCACAAACAGTAGAAACTGAACAAACCTAGAAGAACATAAAGAAAAAAGAGAAGATATATAACACCAGTGTGATGTGTCTGCAGGAATTGAGAGCAGACCACAGTAAGATTCCAAAAAAGAACTACTCACTATCACTACTAGACATCCAGTATTGAATCAAGAATATGAATTGTTGGATAGCACCTGGCCTGGGCCTTATTCACACCTTCTGTCAAAAATGCATGAATGCTTAGCAGCACAGAGGAATCACCTGCTAGGAGCAGATTCCCAGCTGACTCCCACCCAGACTGCTGAACACAAGGAAAGATGCTGGTTATGAAACAGCCTCACATCCCACTAGTGGACAATAACAACAACATGGAAAGTCCTCTCAGGTACCAAAGCCACCAAGCTATAGGACCCATATGGGTCAGTATATGAGCACATCTCAGAAGGGCATTGGGAACAATACCAGAGGCTCAAAATACCAGTTGCTCATAGATATGCACAAGACTTAAAGCCTAGACAATCTGAAAATAATTGGAATTAACTACAGGAAATCCTATGACTCAATGTCATAAACATGAATCTGTGGATATTGGCACTATACTGAGTCAACAGGACACTGGTTGGCATGTGACTGTGGGATATCAAGGTACTCATAGCTGGTCTGTAGAACTACCAGCAGGACACATACCAGACATACAGGCCAGCTATGAGTACCTTGGTATCCCACAGTCACATGGCAACCAGAAAGACAAGGCAAGGAAGACAGCAAGTTCTAAATATCATCAAAAGACAGGGACCTGAAGAGCCAGCTCAATGAAAAGAGCAAGATCCACACCATCAACCATCAAAACATGTATGCACTGTGAGGTATTAAATACCTTGCTGGTACAGTGAATTGGCCCAAGGACATGATGGCTGCCAATGTGAAGACCTGGAAGTTCCTCATTATATATGGAGACTTCCACCTGAAGCCCAACACCCAGAAACTGTATACCAGCCTGAAAATGGGCAGGTGGAATCTGAGGAGTGTCAAAGCCACTGTCCTGAATAAACTCCAGGGTGTCCACATCAGTAAGATGGCACCCATTGATATGCTACTGAGAGAATGCCTGAGGCAGTAGCAGATATGGAAGGAAGTTTAGACAAAGAAAGTACTACAGCAAGACAAGATCCTGCATGGATGTACCATCAACAAATAATGGAAGATAATGATCAGCACTGAAGCATTGATCATAACAGTACTAAAACAGACAGAACAGTACCTTTAGAGGGGCCTCTGAGACAGTTCTCAGACACATGGTGGCAGAATGTAAGATCCAGAAAGGAACAGCATATACTGAACAGCCCAAGCAAGTAACTGGCATTGTGTACTGGAACATTTGCATAATGTATGGGCTAGACCTTCCCAAGTCCAAATGGGAGATTCCACAGAGTGCAATGCTGGGATCAGCTAAGATAAGTGAGAAGAACCCTCAAGCATATATACAAATATATACTTACCTTGTTTGCTGCTAACACATATAACTGAATCAGAGCCATCAAAACGAATACTGCCAATTACTGATAATTCAAAATCAGCCCAAAACAAGCGTTGACTGAAGTTATCAACCACTAGACCTGTAAACATATTAGTTAAGAATTTGAATGTAAAACACTGTATAAGAAAATAATCTCTCAGTCCTAGATTTTTTTTTTTACAGAACTATACAAAATAATAGGTGGGATGAAATTTTGGATTTCTCCATAGAACAGTGTAGTTAGTTCTAACATGCAGACAGTTATGTAACACCTGACATACTTAAAGCCATCCGTTCAGAAAGATGCACAAGAACAGTGGCTGCAATGTTTGAGCATGCAGATGTTATACCTAACAACTGCTTGATGCAAAAGTCTCTGAAAGAGAACCCTGGTATAAATCAGGTACTGCCTTTATAAAAGTTTGTATTTGGATGTTACACTATTAATGGAATAAAATAGGACCTAAATTAGGGGTAAGGTTAAATTTGAAGGAAACCTCTCCATCCTTCATAATTCCTATACTACATATTCAAATCAAAAGTTATGCTTCTAGACTTGATGCAGTTTCTAGTTGCAAAAAATGCATTTATTAGAGAAAGGTATGCAGAAATACATGCTACCTTATGAAAAACTGCTTGCCATCATGTTAAGTATGAAAAGATAGTAGACAAATGAGATATTAGTATAAAATGGATACAAAAATTAAGAGATGGTGAGTAGAAAATGTATGCTAAAAATTAAGCAAATTAAAATGTATGCTAAAAAAGATGAACAAAAATGTAAATATTTTTAGATCACAAATATAAAAGGCAAAGAGATGAAATTAGCTTAAGGAAGAGAAATGTGTAATGAGAAAAATCAAACTTGTCACATTCACCTATTTAATTTAATTGGCTACAAATTTATAAAATAATATATTATAAGGTTTCATAAAACCACTATAAAGTCTAAGCAACTAAATGAAGATATAGCTAGGACCAATGAATTGATCATAATCAATAAGTTGAATAATATTGAATTCCCATATTTTGTCTGCTCACAACAAAGTACTTCACTTTGCAATATTGATTTCACATTCAGCATTAATTACGGTGGAATCAATGTACATTTTCCAAAGTGAAAATTTGCTTATAAAGAGTATTACTGAATTCTAATACAGACTAAAATTGGCTATGTTTCACATCTGATTTTCACTTCAGAACAATCATAAATATAACAGTTATCTACTGTATTTTAAATCAGTTCCAACTTTTCTCAGGATCAGTGCAGACATTTAATTTAGACTTTGTTCAATCTTTGACAAAAGGACATTTAAAAAACTCAGTAATACAGAGTTTTGTTCAGCATTTCATAATTTGCAATGTTTTGTTAATATTTTAAAGTTCACTTGATTCATACACTCTAAATGATAGGTAAAACTTTTATGTCAATACTGAGAACACTTACGTATGCAAATAAGAATAATAATTGCTCCTAACAACTCTAGTACATAAGGGCAAAAACAAAATCCTTGCTTGCTCTGCTAAGTCTCCAATTTTTTCCTGATTTCCAAGATTTCATTCTATACTAAGAAAACTTATGATTGTATAATATTCTATAGTAAAAATATCATAGATATATGTAGGATGCACAAATGTCTAATGTTACAGTTTCTGTAATGTACGTATAAACATACTTACAAAAAGCTGTACTTTCACTTTTTCACTTTCTTAAAGTTTATGTTTATATTTCTTGCATAACTTTGATATATTGCATATACATTTCTAAGATCAATATACAGATTGTTATATCAACTCTGTTTTATTGTTAAAAAATACAGTTTCCTAGAAAAATTCCAGTTTAAGGAATACTTTGAGGGGTACATACTTTATAATTATTAGGATTATATCCACACTGAAGGACATTGTTTACTGTACAGATAAGAATGATGTCAATGCATTCTTTTCCACATTGTCCTTCATTTTTCTTCTTAGTCATATATGGACATAACATTATCAATGATTGATTGAATAAAATATTAATATTAATGTATCTGTACAACAAACTTTAACAATGTGGATATTATTGATTTATTTGTATGCTGCTCATTATAGTAGTGAGAAAGCAGCAATTGTGCAATCTGTCTTACAACCTGTAAGGTTAGTAAGAAAATATCACATGAATTGGTTTGCTTATTTATTTAAAAAGTTGTAGATAATAAATTTTTTGAAATTTTAAAAAGGTGTAATGGTCAAATTCAGCCGTAACTATTTGTCATTCTGTATGGAAACTTTTAAAATAGTTTCTTTTGCAATCAAAACAGTCAGGTACAAATCACGATGATGGATCCCAACAGTAAACTCAAGTATGTAAGTCATGTACTATGTGTCACAACACTGTGGTTCACATTTAATTTCATATTGATTTGAAAGATTGGTATAGCTACTTATCTTAAAATGCAACTCTTGGTGGTTCATTATGTCATTTACTCTACTTAATCCCTCTTGCAGATACCCATGACTGAATTAATAAACATAAAAAAAACAAGTACTATATAGTTCTATATATTGTATATTGTTCTATATATTGCAAGGATATGTTATCCTAAAAGTACAATCTGAATGTGACATTTGAATAACATAAAAATGATTCTATTGAAAATATATTCTTGCAACATCAAGGGAGAAAAAAATAGAAAAAAGTTGTTCTTGCGGGATATAGAAAACTATTGAACAATACAAAAAACACTGAATCAGGATTATTGCTAGGTTGCAATATAGCACAGAATAATATTTAAGAATAGCTGAAATGGAGTCCATTAATATATAATGTATTGTTAAAATTAAACTGTACCTGTTGGTCTCTGTAAATTTTTTTGTACTATTATCCTCCTCAAAGTACCATCCATCGCTGCTTCTTCTATATGAGAACGATCTCCAATTACAGTCCAATACATCATGCTGGAAATCCCAAACACAAATCATATAGTACTGTTCCATTATACTTAACATAAAGAGCCTGCTGCTATATGTCAGTTTATTCATGTTCTTCTGAGAAGTCATACAACTACCTATCTTTTATTTTGAAACTGAAGAAACTCTATTCCATAAGCCCAAATGAAAAACTAATGAGAATAATGCCCAGACATAACCTGTAGACCATGTACAGGGTAGCTTGTCATAGGATATTTTAATATATCTGGTTAATTACGGATGGCCTATAATGTTCTTACAAGCATTCATTCTATGGTAACGTCTGAAGATTATGACTTTCCATAAGCCCTGGTCAGACATCTTCACATAGGACTGAGGTGTGAAGTCAGGAATAATAAGCCTGACTAGTTAGCATTGCTAGAGATGCAGGATAATAAGCCAGTGGCTATTCTTTCTCCATGTTGCTTTGTAATATCCTCTGAGTAAAGGCCAAGGATTCCTTCTTCTAAAATTGCCAGTTAGTGGTGTCTTCATAACACAGATTTATTTTTGTCTTGTTCCCTGAATTTAAACATTTATCTGAGAAGTCTCACATATTTTCCCAAGGCATAGGGCACAATTTTATTGAGCTATGGTTTATTTTGTTTCTAAATAGCAGCTGCTAGCCATTGTCTGAACTGTAATAAGAAGTGGAAGTTCAAGGCAGTATAGATGTAATCAGGCTCAAGTGAAACGAATACTGAAAACAGATATATATGGGACAATATCAGTTTTGTGACAAAGCTTAAATGCAGTTATTGCAGGCTTTGCAGTGGTCTTCACTCTGACTTTGATCACTGCCCTTTCAGAAAAGATCTATGACTCTGGCCCCCAAGCAACTTTTCAGTGCCCTTCTGTATGTTATTTTCTGCATTAAATATGTTTGTTTCGGTCTTTTAAATATTCACATTTCTGCCCTTTACCAGCATCCATTGGGTTATTCAACTGGCTATTATTTAAATTAAAATATTAAAGTCATTTGCACTGATCTCATAGGGAATTTGCATTTTGAGTAATTTTAAATGAGAATTTGCCAACAAGTAAAGAAGCAGGCAAGAAAGGACTAATTTCCTTCTCTGTGAAAAGTATGGCCAAGCAAACACAGAAGCTATGTCATTCCAGAGGCACTTGCACTATACAATGGCTCACATAATACTTATCATAAAAGTTCTTGTTAACAACATACCCTTTCAGAGGATTTATAGCAATTGCATATGGTTCTCCTGCCATATTTGTAAGGAGTCTTGTGCAGTTCGGTCCACTTATTTGTCCCACATTGATGGAGTATCTTAAACTTGTCCAATGAGTTGTATAATAACTAAACCAATGCATTCTGGAATGATCAGTCCAGTAAATGTTTCCAGCTATCCAGTCAACTGCAATGTCTCTAGGGCGTTTGAATTCAGGACACTAGAAAGAAAGCAAAAAATAGATGTTTGTTATATACTTATTTGACCTTATAGACCTTATTTGGTCTATAAAAAACCTACCATTTTAACATTGAACTTGAAAGAACATTTAAAGTATAAACATCTCTATATTTTAATATCCTTTATTGAGTTCAAATTTATATTTCTCCAAAAATACTTAGATATCATTCTACTTTATGCTTCATAGATTGCCACAATTGGTTTGTATATTATATTTTTGCCTTTCATATAATTTTTAAGCCATTAAAGATTTAGCAGTTGCCATTTCATATTTTTTTTCATGGGTATATATAAGAAAGGATAGCTCTAAAGGGACCATATAGTAGCAATGATACAAATGATATTTGGAGTATCAATTGATAGGGTTTAGCAAACAGGTGAAAAAACTAAGCCAGTTGACTGAAGGAGCGCACCATAACTGTGCAGAATTGAACTCGGCTCAGCTTCTTCTCCTGACTCCTGCAGCACACTTATTTACTTATTTGATTTGTAATTTCTAATTGATTTCATGCAGGCCAAACAGAGACAGCCAAAGGACCAGATGTGGCTTGGGGAGGGGAGCTATAAAATGTTATCTGGATCCCTTTCACACAGGATTCAGGCTGGGATATGGGATTGAGATAGCATTGATGTCACTCTTGGATGACCTCTAGCAGAAACAAGAGGGGGGGGGTGGTAGTGCATCCATCCTTGCTCTTCTTGACCTCTCAGCAGCCTTCTATACCATTGCTCATGGTATCCTTCTGGAGCAGCTTGGAAGTTGGGGTTTTCTTTCCCTTCCTCTGCAGTTAGTTCCAGTTGGTTTTGATAATAGAATCTAGCCCAGGCCAGCCCATTTGAAATTACAACAGTGCTAGACAAAAGGACTTACAACCACTGCCTAACCTTCAGATGTTGTTGTGCTCCATGGTCATGTAATTGCAATTCGGGCACTTGACAACCTGCTTGCACCAATGATGGGTTGCCAAGCAGCCTGAAATCATGTGATTGCCATCTGCAATCTTTCCTACTGGCTACCCCACAAAGCCAACAGGGAATTCAGCAGGGAAAATAGCAGGCTGCTGCTGCCTGATTGATTTTTGGTGAAAACAGTCCATCCTGAAATACAAGCTTGGATTTCTGCTTGAGTTTCAGGATGGATCTTTTCCAGCCATTTTTGATAGCAAAAATACTGCTTGGTTGATTTTGTCTCATACTGGGTTGAATCTCCTTTTTGTTCTCAATAAGGCTGATTAAAAATGGACTCTAGTGAATCTCTCCATTAAGCAGCATTTTTTGCTGACAAAGAGTGGACTTTTTTCACTCTGAGAACAAAAGCGCTGCCTAACAGGTTTATTTTGCCTTGCATTGGGAGGAGTGTCTCCAGCAGAAAGGATGGGAATGCAGGTCTGGCCTGGAGAAAATAAGCTTGGATCATGAAGCTTCTGTGCATAGAGAGGAGCTGCCTATCCCCCTTCAGCAAGCTGTTTTTTCTTCACTTTGTTCACTTTAATTTATTGTGCCTGGCAAAGCCAGGATGCAGGCCTAAAATCAAATCAGAATACATGGTGACATTCTTTATAATTGCCATGACTTACAACCATGGTTTGGGCTCAATTATGGTCCTATGTCAAAGACACCTACCTATAGAGATACTTCTGCAAAGACTCTTCACTCTCTACAGAAATGCCAATGTGAACAGAAGGAAGTCACCTGCGGCTTATCTGACTTAAATACTTAAACAGCAGAATATAATTCTGCAATTTTAAAATGCAAATATATATCTTTACTTATTTTTCTATTCTTAAATTTAAATTATTAGGAATATATCAGGGGTGAAATCCAGCAGGTTCTGACAGGTTCTAAAGAACCGGTAGCAGAAATTTTAAGTAGTTCGGAGAAGCGGCAAATACCACCTCTGGCTGGCCCCAAAGTAGGCTGGGAATGGAGATTTTGCAGTATCCTTCCCCTGCCACGCCCACCAAGCTACGCCCACTAAACCACACCAAGCCCACCAAGCCACGCCCACAGAACCAGTAGTAAAAAAACTTTAGATTTCACCACTGGAATATACGCATTGATAGACAAACAATGTATAGGAAACAATGACTTTTGCTTCAATGTCTACAATTACTTTTTTGACTTTTGAAATTACAATTTAATTTATAAATATGCACCATAAATACAATATAGGATAAATATTTCAAAACTGATGTTTTACTCATTTCTGTTACATTCACTTAATATATTCTAGATTGCCCTAAATGGACAAACCTTATTAATTTGAGCAATCATTCCTATATGAATATTTATGAGTGTATGTCTGTTTACACATGTATTGTTTTTTATTAATAATCATCAATAAATTAAAATAAAGTATAAAACATTTTATTTAAACAATAAAATGTTAAATAATTATGCTATTCCAAAACATTAGTTTATTGTTAATATTATCACAATTTATTTGAGATGAAAATAAAAGGGAAAGGAAAGTGAAAATTATCAAATTTCACAAAAGCCCACATAGGATAACGATAAAATAGGTTCATGCTTACCTTCTTAAGTATACAAATATCTGAGAAAGTTCTGCGCGCGCGCGCACACACACACACACATACACTGCATACACATACCTTTCTCAGACAAGAACTCAGAATGCTGAAATGATCTTATAGAAATTACTGCAGGGAATGATCTGTGTGCTTCAAAATATCTACACTATTGTGAACATCAATATAATTCTTCTAATATTTGGGAAAAAATGGTGCAAGTTGCACCAATAACCTTTCCCTTAAAGGGGATGTTTTCCAACAAGTTGTTTGTGATATATTCAGGACACGGATAATTGGCCAAATCAGGATATTGATAATTAGAAATAACATGACAATAAACCACATCAAAGCTGAGAAGTACTGAAATCTACTGTATTGCTTGTTGCAGCCTATATAAGAGATATTTGGATATACAAAGAAATAAAAACATTGGTATTACATGCAGTTTTTGGCTTTAGTTGTTTGCCCTTGATAGCAATAGCAATTAGACTAATATACCGCTTTACAGTGCTTTACAGCCCTCTCTAAGTGGATTACAGAATCAGCATATTGCCTCCAACAATCTGGGTCCTTATTTTACCAACCTTGAAAGGATGGAAGGCTGTGTCAACCTTAAGCCTGGTGAGATTTGAACCAAATTGCAGGCAGCCATCAGTCAGCAGAAGTATTCTGCTGTACTGCACTCTAACCACTGCGCCACCACAGCTCTACTTATAGGTAGGTAATGGCTTGAGCGCCACCACTGAACATCTTCAGCTAGCACTGATTGTTACCTAGTTGGGTAATGTAGCCTAGTCTGCAAGAAAACCGCCAAGCTCAGAGAACATCAAGGATTCCATAGTTCAATCCTGAGCTACATATATTCTCTTCTGATAGTATCTTTGTATTATAGCAACAAAGGAGTTTTCCCAGGATGGCACATTTTACAGATGCTAAATATATATTTTATTTGGTCACAACCAGAGGTGGGTTCCTACCGGTTCGGACCGGTTCTACCGAGTAGGTAGTAGGCCACTGGTGACGTCACGGAGCCAGTTCTGTTGCTCCGTGGGCGCCGACATCTTTTTGGGGAAATTGTTTTTTTTGGAAAAAAAAAGTTTTTTTCAGATTTTTTTTCTTTTGCGCATGCGCAGAAACCGAGTTTCCAGCACTGCGCATGCATCACCATCCTGTTTTCGACCTTTTTTGTTTTGAAAAAAATTTTTTTTTATTTTTTTCTTCTGTGCATGCGCACAAGCCGAATTTCCAGCACTGCGCATGCGTCACCCTTTTATTTTCGGCCTGTTTAAAAAAATTGGGGCTTTTTTTTACTGCGCATGAGGCGCGCGCATGAGGCGCGCCCACACAGCACACGGGGCAGCAAACCACCGACAAGGTAAATTACAACCTACCCCTGGTCACAACCTATCAAACTCTAATAAGTACAAATATTTTTATTCTTAAGGTGACTATAATTATGAACTGCTTCACAATGAAGACAACATTTAAAAAAAAATCATAGTAAGTATCAGTTCCAGGAACAGTACAACACATACCTTTATATTACTGTTAATCTACACTGAGTTACTTTGATTAACAAGGATAAAGAATTGGAACTCTAAGTTATCTGGAACTTTTTGTATTTGGAAACTGTTACATTTAAGTGAAGAAAGAAAAAAGGAATTCCAAAATAAAAACATGCAAAATATCTCAGCATTGTTAACTTACTATCACACCGCTATTGCTTTGTCTTCTTTCTCCCCCATTGACCTTTTTATAGAAAATGCCTCCTGGATTAAATTGAGTACTCCAAATAATAATTTCCCCTTGATAATATAGATCCATTCCAGTTATTCTTGAGTTATGTTCAATGTGTGTAATCTGTTGATGAACATCACTGTAGTTGAATGGATATACAAAACCCAGGATATCAGTGTCATTAGCAATGTAGAGAACTTGATCTTCAGAGCCTGGAAATTATTGTAATGAAATACAAAAATAAAGTAAATTTCAACTATTAAAAAGGAGAGAAATTCATTTATTTAATGTTTTATACTTAAATGGGTTATTTTTCTGTTGATTTCTATTGCGATCCACATCCTACTTATTTCAAATATTTTTAAGTTTGACTGAATTCAATAGAATGATTCCGGAGTTAAGTAACCTGTGGAAGGAAGTCTTATGATAATTTCTTATTTAACTGAATTTACTTAACTAACATACAGTATACATTGCTATTCCCATTTAAATAATAATATATACTACAACACATTCTTTCTCTCTCTTTTCCTTCTTCTACCTGTTTTTAAAAGTACAAGACAAAGTTTTATTATTTTTTCCTATTTTCAAAATTTCTAGAAATATTAGGCCTATTATTAAAGTAGAAAGCCTTTGGTCTTGGTTCTTACAGCAAGTTTTGTTATAGACAGTTGTCTTTGCCATGAAATCTATAGGATTGCCTCTTGTCTGTTATGCTTTTTGGCTTAATACAAAGCTATTTTATGATATTACTGGGAACTCTGAATGAGTTTTAGCAATAGGAATTTTATTTCACCCTATAATATTAACTTTGTTATTAAATTTATTAACTTGGATAATAGTCAATAAATTGAAGCTCAGCTAGTAAGTTTATGAATTTAAATCTTGCTGCTTCCTTGGGAGAAAGACAGTATAATGTTATCCATGCCCTGATAACTTCTCATCTGTAATCACATAATCAACGTTTGGAAATTTTCAGGAAATATAAGTGAATAAAATTATAGCTATCAGGGCAGCATATTTGCATCAGTTTTTGCAAATTTAAAAGGAATTTTTAGAATTGTTTTCTATATTTTTGAATAAATTATAAGTATTAGTATTCATTTTCAAATAGGACTACATCTTTCATTCTTTACTTCTTTTCAGAGAAGCATCTAGAAGAAAACAGTTTAATTTCAGATGACCTTCCTTAGACATCTGTTTGATGTCAACATTTTTTTTCCAGATACTAGTCACTATGTTATTTTTAGGCAATTTTTTAAACAGGTCAATAGCTTTAAGTAAATGGCTGCTTGTTTTTTACCTTAAAGTTCCACTATTTCATTTGTGCAAATTGCTGTGGAATATTTAATGATGAAGAGTGCTGAGAAATATTTTAAGAATAAGTAATGGAAAGTACACGGAAGTTGTACAGTTTTATTATCTAAAATTGCAAGTCTTATGTGTACTGTAAATATTAGTAATCCATTACAGTCTAAATGCATGTGAAAGCAGAAATAAAAGGAAATTTGTTGATTCCTCACCAGGGAATATATCTGAGTAATTTTAAAGAATTTCAGTAATATTAGCAACATTTCAAATAGACTTTATATGTCTTAATGTATTTAAGGAAAGGATTGGGATTCTGATTTATTGTTCTAAGAAATTGCTATTTTTATTCACAGAAAATACCAGTAGTCTAATATAATGGATGGAGACTCCCAGTGACAGAGAAGGTAAGACTATTTTCCAAGGAGATCATATGGTATGAATTAAGAACTACAAACAAATTACTTTTTAATTTATTACTTTCAATAATGAAATGAGTATAATAAATACAAGATTTAATGTACATTTACAAAAATCAGATGCATAAGCAATTATTCCTCTTAAAACAGAAACAGCATAATTACCGTATTTTTCGGAGTATAAGACACACCGTTTCCCCCCCTAAAAAAGGGTGAAAACTTGGGTGCGTCGTATACATCGAATGCAGCCTACCCAGCCACCCCCACCCTTTGGCCTCTGCCTCCCAGCAATTTACGTATTTGCAGCAAACATCTAGAGCCTGATTAGTACAAGCAACTGATTATCAGGCTCTGGAACCTCAGCTGATTCGGGCTGCAGGCAGGCAGCATGTGCTAAAACTGAAAGTGAAACTAAACTGCAAGGAGGCAAATTGCAGGGAGGTAGAGGTTTTTATTTTCTTGTACTAATCAGGTTTGTTTGCTACAAGGAGGTAAGTCAATAACTATAAATGCCTATAGAATGTTCATATTATTAGACATGTTTTAAAGACTACTTTATTATTGTTCTAAACAACAAAATGAAACCTTTCAAAATAAATGCTTGATCTGAAGAGACCCAGTGCTATTGTATCTTCTTTTAAATACCAGAGAATAACGTATACTTCCAGAAAGCCACATCAATTTTAATAGCATCTGTACAAGTATAGTCTGAAATGTGACTTAGTCATGTTTAGAGTAGATCTATTTAAATAATTGAGAGGAGTTAGTGTGACCACATTTAAGAAAACTTTCTGGCATTAACATACTGCCAATGTATATTTCTCCAATTCTTTGCTATTTCTATGGGTCAGGAACACATACACAGAAATACACAGCAAAGAGTATATATCATCTGTACTGTTTGGTGTTTGCTGGGAGGCAGATGCAGATTTTTTCTTGTTTTCCTTCCCAAAAGTTAGATGCGTCTTATACTCCGAAAAATACAGTGTGTATATGAGTCTCTGTAGCTTTTCTTAGCAAGATTTTTTTTGGTAGTACTTTGCCATTGTCTCCTTTCTAGGGCTGAAAGTGACTGCCTCAAGGTCACTCAATTGGCTTTGTGCCTAAGGCAGGAGTAGAACATATGCTCTCCCGGGTTTTAGCCTGCTGCCTTAATCATTAAACCAAACTGGCTCTTAATCAGCTTTTATAAAATCATTATTGGTTTAAAATTGACTGATGGAAGTTTTAATATTCATTAAATATTTAATATTCATAAAAACTTACATAACTGTACATAAATATGATGTGGACTTTTCTTACATAAAAGGAAAGGAGACAGTTGAATAGGCCTTTCTATTATATGTAGTTTATTTTCTGATAACACTGACTATTTTTTTGTAAAATATTAATGATATATGAAAGCAGTAAGAATATTTGTTTTTAAATTCATATTTTATTTTCCTATTGCATAGTCAAGACAGCCAACACAATTAACTATTGCAAAAATGCTGACAGTAATCTATTGAAAAATGATAGGAAACCTACATATAGGAAATGACTATTGATAAAAATGCAGGGAGCTGTATTTTGTTGTTTCATTGAGTACTGAAATTGGATGTTAAATAGTGAGAACAACAATAATGATAAAAAGGAGATGAGAACCATTTTGCTTTTCCTTTGTTTTAATAATTGATTTGTTTAGAAGTATCCAACGTGGTGGAAAATGGCCTTGTTAGTGCCCCAAATTAGTCTGATGAATAAAACAGATTGTACATCAGTGACTTAGGAATTCTGTTGAATCAGCCATTCTAAATGAAAAACCTGTTAGTGGTAATTGTTCATATTATGTGTAAAAACAAGGGTATCATGACTACTAATTATCAGCAATGCAGGAGTGTGCATACATGTTGAAGACGTATCAATGGAAGCATAATATTTTTGAATAATTCTTTTGGGTAAAGTATGCAACAAAAAAGCCAAAGAAAAATGTTCAATATTCCTGTATGTATATTATATTTGCATTGTATTATTTGCTAAATAATAAATTATTTAACTAGTATGTCTGTACCTTTTTCAGCTGAAGTTCAGAGTGAAATTGAACGAATATTTGAATTAGCAAGAACATTACAGTTGGTAGTACTTGATGCTGATACTATTAATCATCCTGCTCAACTTAGCAAAACTTCCCTGGCACCCATTATAGTATATGTAAAGATTACTTCTCCAAAGGTAAATAATTTCATCTAATCGCTGTTTCCCTTTTTGTTTTCTTTTATGTTAACTCTATCATGAAAACACATATGTTGTCATAATTACTGGAATTAGACACTGGAATTAGAACATTCTAAAATGAAAGCTACCGTATATATGCAGTATCGTATCCTGTACTGTTTCATTTTCTGATTAACTTTTATTTTAACTATAGTATCTTTTCCACAGGTTTTACAAAGACTGATAAAATCCCGAGGCAAATCTCAGGCTAAGCACCTTAACGTTCAAATGGTAGCAGCTGATAAACTGGCTCAGTGCCCTCCAGTGAGTCATTCTTAATGTATATGTCTAGAAAAAACATTTTTCCAAGCTTTCCTGTTTTATAATTTTGGCAAATATTTGCTATTAGAGCAAAAATATCTTTGGTTCAGTAATAAATGCAATAATAGGCAGTGAATGAAGTAGCCTGTGTGAAAAGCAGTAATCAAATCAGCTATCGTCAAATCAGCTATTTATGATAAAGAATAGCCAACATCTTTCCTTTGTTTTCCTCTTAAATGTGCAATCTTAATCTGGACTACATTTCTTTTTTCTATTTTGTTTAGGATGTTTTGTCATTGTGTAGGGCTGATATTCTTTTTCTTTTTCATTTAGGAGCTTCAGGAAAAACATTATCTCCTAACCAGAGTGGACAACTATGGCCCTTTTATGACATGGATTTCAACTGGCTCAGGAATTTTGGGAGTTATAGTTCACAAGTCATAAAGGAGCCATAGTTTCCCACATCCTTCCTAAACCTTGTAGACACTTTCTACCACCACTTCTCAAATATCAGAATTGACTGTCCCTATCCACCCTAGAGATATCAGATGAGGTTCTTTGTCCATATGAGGCAGACCTGTCTTGAATGACAGAGATACTAGTTTTTGTTGGGAAACAAAGTGTACTATGTCAATTGGCTAAAGGAGAAAGCTTGCACAGTAAACGTGTATTTCCACATACAATTACTTTTGAATATCACTGTATAATCTTAGTTTCTGAATGTCTTTCAGTGTGAGAAATCATTCTGTTTTTGTTTGATAGTTGAAATCAGAATGATAGAAATATCGGATTTAAAAAAATATTTCTTAAAATGGTTAAAAAGGGAGACAAGAAAAAGGATTCATGAAACCAAATTTGATTTCTTTAGTATTTCTATTATTTTCATTTGATATAAACATTTTAATTGTTCCTGCAGTTAGCATAAGAAATAAAACCAGAGAACTATTTGAGAAAACTTTAATTTTAAGTTATAAAGTGTAGATCAATTTCTCTGCTATAGCAGTACATCAGACATTCTGGTACCAGAATCCCAATGTCATAATTTTATTTTTCCAGTGTTTAGTTATGGACATTCTAGTGGCATACAATGTTGATACCATATTTTTCAGAGTATAAGACACACCGGTATAAGACGCACCAAGATTTCAAAGAGGTTAATAAGAAAAAAAAAGTTGTTGTCTTCCCTGGCCCCAGGAACACTCTGCAGGCTTCCCAAACCCTCTGTGCAGCCTGGTTTTGATTATTATTTTTTTTGCAAAAATGGGCCCGTTTTTCATGGGGAGCACAGAGGGTTTGGGAGGCCTGTAGACTGCTTCTGAGTGCTGGGGGAAGGCAAAAACGCCTTCATTTTTGTGAAAAATGGACCAAAAATGGGCTGTTTTTAGCAAAAACGGCCGTTTTTGTGTTTTCCCAGT